>QBDW01005780.1:0-23054 GCA_003261595.1 Maconellicoccus hirsutus | reverse complement strand
TTTTTTAAGAATAGATAACTAAAAGTGATGTTGTGTTTTATATTAGGTAAAAATCACGAGTGGAGCTTGACCTCTTGAGGGGGGGGGGTTAACACCCAACCCTCCCTTAAAACTGGCCCTGATTTAACAAAAAATTTGACAGAATTATTGATTGCATTAGTTTTGGAAATTTCGATGCATAACTTTGATTTAAATATTTCCAAATTTAGGTTACTTCTGATTTGAAATTAAATGAGAAAATTTTCAAAATTTAATAGAATGTAGATTTTGCTCATTTTTGATATTTCGATGCATCAGTTTGATTTAAATACCTCCAAACTAATTTTCAATTTTCAAGTTGCTTTAGAAATAAAGAAAAGGTGATTCTTTGGAAGGAGGGGAGGTAGGTGCTGAATTTGTGTAATTTATTGACGATGAATTTAAATTCATGCTAAAGTACTTCTACCAATTAGTGAGAAAGTGTCTCCCCCTGCTCCCTTCTGTTTGTATCGAATCAACTCAGACAGCCTCTTTTTTCCCTCTTTACGCGGAAAATTCGGCTAAAAATCAATAATTAACTTGAAAGTTGACATCTCGTAATTGTGATCCTCAAATAAATTATGCAATTTGAACGTCATAAAATGCATAAAACATCGAAAATATCAAAACCGAAAAAAAAAATCGTTCGTCATTCGAGCCTATATTCGGTAAACACTAAATACCACGTCCTCGGTAAAAACTCTCGTCCCAGTTTTAAACTCGCAAAGGCAACTCCACAGACAAAGGCACCGACTAAACATAGTTTTTCATTAATTTAACGAAGTGCGTAAATTATAAAAGAAAGTAAAACGTTAAGAGTCGGTGACACGTGAAGTTGAGGAAAAAACTGCATATAAAATTTTTTTCGCTTTGTAAAAAGTATGAAAAAATTTCCACCTAATGCCGAAGTTTATCTTGAAAGTTGTTAAGAAGTACGCGAAAAGTTTGCGGAAAGTTTTCTTTCATTTGTGTGGCACTCGTTTTATGAAATGTTCAAGCTCGCTTTTTCGCCTCAGAGTATAACTGCGAACGCCGAAGCGAAAGAGGTGCGCGGGGTAGGCGGCGCAGCACGCAGAAGTGGCAAAAAAACGTGCAACTTCTTTTAATAATATTTTCGAGTGAAAAATGTACCTGCTAGTTCGAGTATGGTATAAAAAATAATAAGGCCGGAGAAAGATTAACCTTGTGATGAAACGAGCATGCTATGATATAAAAATTATGAAATAAATGAGAAATCCTAAGCGCTTGTGAACCTTTTCTCTCTATTTTTTATTTTCGAGTCGAATTTCATCGTGGAAAAAACCCAAGTCGAAGGGCAATAACAGGGCTTGGGTGGATCTTAAAATCGACCATTTAGTTTCTTATCGAAAAGAGAAAATTTTCCACGACCCATCGTCTTTTTGCATTCCAAATTAACTCTTTGATATGAAATTCCACAAATCTGATTCTCTTCTTAATTAAAAAAATGCCCGACTGAGTATAAAAGTTCAGGTCCCATTGAAAATAACTCCCCTGTGAAGTGTGAAAAACAAATCCTCCAAATTGTAAATTGATTAGAACCGACACCAGGTAGCAGCACGATACATGACGATATAAATCTCAACGTATGACAGATTTTTTTTCACCATTGAAAAAAAAAAAAAACACGAGAAAAATATAATTTAAATTTAATTCTTTTTTTCTCAAACCAACACTTTCGAAGTAATAATTCAGGGCGAGAAAAAATCTCGCAGGAAGTACCACGTCGAGTTTTTTATGCTTTCAACACTCCGCGGAGCTTTTCTTTTGGGTACCTTGGCGCGAGGGAGACTTTGGTAAATGGTTAAGTGGATATAATTCATTCAGTTTTCCATTTCCTTTGACTTCCTGAATATGGAGCATTGCGCTTTCCTTATATCCTGGCGGACGGTTGACTTCGTATGTAAAGAGGTGTTTTTCCTTTGACGTGCAGGGGCACGGCGCTTTTCTCATTTATATAAGCGTTTTGTTGGCTGTAACGTGGAAGCGCGTATAAAGCGGGCTTTATGTAAGTCGGAACTTGACGGGCCGAAATTTTAGAATAAAGCAGAGGAGGTTTGGAGGAAATAGGCGGTAATATTTCAAAAGTCTATATACAATATGCGAGTATATGCACCCGACATATATTATATGTTACATTAACGCTTCCTTGAAATAGGGTTAAGCGAGCGTATCACTTAGTTATTCAACACGCCAGCACCCCGCGCCTTTCGCGTTTACGATAATTGAAAGCAATGACGAGATTTCCGCAGTTTGCGGTATTGTTGTATCTTTTCTCAATTTCTTCCCGATGCCTTTCGTCGACTTTTAATCGCGGTGTTTTCTTTGGCGTGTGTTCGCCTTGGTATGTAGATTTCGCGTTCGTTAATTTATCACGCAACGGTGCGCAATAGCGTTAATGATGCTTTTTGTTTAGATGTATTTTCTCGCCGAGGTAATGTTTCCGATGAGCCGGAGATGTAATGGCGGCGTATTAACCGAACGACGAGGAGGGGTTTCCCCGTGTACATGTGATGGAGAAGGGGTGTAAGGGAGTACGAGGAAATGGATTTTTCTCGGGGTGAACGATACAAGATCGAGTTTTGGATTGGCGTCGAGGAAATTTAATTTTATGGATGTTTTTGTGGAATAGATGTAAACGAAATTTGAGTAGGTTTGGTGAAAATTGCATAGATAAGTTTTTTAGATAAAATTAAAATGTCCCACGCTTCAACCTCTTCGTTGATTCCGAGATTTCATAGAAAATGTGGGAGATGTATGCGTAGTCAGTTTGTGCTATTAATATCGTGTAATTTGTCTTTCAACAGTGTGACTCAAATTTGAGTTATATGCTGCATTGGAAAATAAAGATCCCTCAATTCGCAATAATTTTCGTTTCAATAGTCTTGTAAAAGAGTTCGAAATGAGATCAACGATTTTGAGATTTAAAACATTACATTTTTACCAACATATTCGTAGTAAAATTACCCTCAACTTCTTGAAAAAGTCATCTGAGTTAATTTATGTCTATTAAATACCTATTTGCACCTGAAGGAAACTTTGAGTAAATGATACCCAGAGACAGCAAAACACGCCATCTATGCGTCGTTTGTGAAACATAGAGCCGACAGTTGCTTGTAACAAGAAGAAACAGGAGGGGGAAATGTATATTACATACTTATAGTTGATCCAACGTCAGAGCAGCCTGCTGTAGTTGACAAGCGCCATCTACCCTTCCTAATGTGCACATAGAATATGGCGAGGAAAATGTTTTCTTAATGGTCAATACCTTAAAAAGTAATGAATTTTGTCAAAAAGTATAATAGGAATAAGTTAACCTGAAAACTTGTAATATTTTTGAAAAAAATGATGCAAAAATTGTTCATAATTTTTTATAAATTGGCAACACTGTCAGAATATGTGACGTCATATATATTTTTTCAAATAAGCATTTAGGTTAATTTTTTATAATTCTAATTTGTTTTTTTTTACATGCAGATTTTCTTCTAATCTGAAATTTCACCTCATTTAAATTGGAGGGGAAAAGGGTGGTGAAGTTGAGAGGGTTTCAAAAATTTCGTAAAAACCCAGTGTAAAAGCAGTGATTTTGAAACATGAATCCGTGGAATCGATATCGATGCATTTTTTAAATTCTACTTGCAGAAGCAGTAATTTATTTTTTTAATTTCTATAGAAGTTGAAATTACCACAAAATTGAGGTTTTTTTACACAAAAACAGCGCAGATGCCTGGATTTTTTCAGGTAAATACTTAGATTCATCTATAGGAAAATCAAGTCTAATAAATTCCTGTTGAATCTCCTGTAAAATTAGATTGATAGCAGGAAGATTTTGGTCTTGTCTTATGATAGTCAATCAATCAATCAATCAAACCTTTATTAGGGAAATATCACATCCATATTCTCTTATATCTATTATACATCTAGTGTGTCACCCCGCTAGGCCCAGTATTGGGCGAAGGTCTCCCGTAATCGTTCCCATTCCGTTCTTTCCAAAGTCAGTCGGTTATAGAGTTTGTGCCTCAGGAAGTTATCAAAGTCATCCATCCGTCTAGCCTTTTGTTTTCCTCGTTTTCGTTTTTTGTGAGTAAGGTACCAGTAAGTCACTTTGTATGTCCATCTTTCATCGCTCATTCTCCCAACGTGTCCTGCCCAGTTCCATTTGTTCCTTCGTATACTGTGAATTATATTTAAGTTGTTTTGTAATTTATTTTTAATTATTTCGGTTCGGATTCTGTCTCTTCTTTTAATATTAAGAATTGATCTTTCTATGGAGTTTTGTGTTATTTCTATTTTTTTTGCCAACGTTTTAGTAAGTGTCCAAGTTTGAGATCCGTAAGTTAGAGTTGTAACAACACAGGTGCTAAAAATCTGACTTTTTTGATGGTTGGATCTCCTGTAAAATTAGATTGATAGCAGGAAGATTTTGGTCTTGTCTTATGATTATATGCTCATTAAATGTTTCAAAATTTGTACAAATATTGCGAAGATTAAGGTGATAACCAAATCTGCTTCGACTCTGGTTAACATCCTGAAGAGTAAAGTCTTCATTAAGAATTGGTTCAGGCATTGCATTGATTATATCACTAATTTGACGGGCCCGAATCAATAAGTTACATTGATTTTGTGAAAGAAGGCTCTTCGAGGGAAAATGCTACTACATCCAATTTGAAGAATGAACAAATATACGCGCAGAATTTCCTAATAAATCCTCAGAACAAAATGATTTAATGTTTTCCATCGCTGGTGAAGCGTATAAGCTCAACCTCATCAGAATTTCATTGCTGCACAATGTTTTACCAGTGTTCTCTTCTTCGTGATTGCTTTCTTTGAGAAAGAGGGAAAAAATCGACTCAAGCCGAAAGTATAATTACCTCGAAAGTGAAGAAATTGATAAAAAACAAATCCTGTGTCAAGAAGGAGTTCTTTTTTTACGTTACCGCAATCCTGTGGTATGGGAAAAGAAGAAAAAACTACGACAATAGTAACCAAGTTCAATTTGTATCTAATAATGAAAATAAATGCTATTTTCATTGTTTTTTTAAATATTGAAAAAAATGAATAAAAGTAAAACCGAAGTAAATATTTAATAATATTTCGGTGAATATACAAAACTGTAGTAATAACAACGAAGAAAATATAATAAAACTAAATAATGTATTGATTTTCAACGAATTCGCACAAAACCATAATAATAGTCATAATGAAAAATACATTTCGTAAAAATACATCGAAAAAAATAGAAAAATAAGCTCAAAAAATTCACATCAGTAACAGGGGAAATAAAAATAAATTAGCATCTACCGGAATGATCATAATACTGATAATAAATGACCTTCGAGTACATTGTGCATTAAAACTGATGCTCGATTGATTAGAAAATTAACCACGAGAAAATAAAAGTTGTACGTAAACATACAATTTTTAAAATGAGTAAATGAAATAAATGCGTACATGGAATTCATTCTCTCATCCATTTTAATCCCTCGCAAGCACCGCAAAAAGTTCAACTCCGGGATAAAATAAATTTTTAATATAAGGTAACTGTTTCTTAATTACAGTTGAAACATTTCATCATTTTTTAAATAAACAATAAAAACAAATTTAAGCAACTAGATAAAATATATCACACGGAATACTCTTAAATTATTACAATTAGAAAAATGTGAAAAGTATGAAGACGTGCTGAACTAAGCAATGTTTTTAATTTTACGAGTAAAATAAACCGTACATGAAATTTTAAATGATTTATTATATTATATTGTTTGTCGCCACAACACCATCTGTATTACTTAACGTGTAACATAAAGCCGACGAAAGCATAGAGCTGTTGAACCGACGCCCGACATACACAATCATATTTGAACCGACATCAGGATAACAACTGTGCACCAGCGCCATCTATGTTTTCGCTCGCGTAGCATTAGTTTCACTATAGCGTGGAAGGTGGAGGATCTCAAGCAGTGTTGCCAACTGGAAATCACGATTTACCGCCAGATTGCTTCTGAAAAAAGCCAAAAACCGCTGTTTCTCGTAAGTGAAACCGCTAGGATTCCCGCTGCTTTTTTCTGCTTTGAAATGTGGTGTACAATCAATTTGAAAAAAAAAAACGCAAAAATTCAAATGCTATTCAATTTAAAAAAAAAAAAACTCTAAATTCTTAAAAATTATACACATATCAACAAAAAAATAAATTGTCATGAAATAAATCATTTTCAAGATCGTCATCATCCATATTATTCTCAATCTCAATATCTTCATCTGGTATTGGTATTGCCTTTGGTTCTGCTTCGTCGTTAGTACGAGTAGTAGCAGTAAAAGTAGAACTTGATTTTTTGGCATTACCAGACTCTGCAGATTTATGGAAGGAGTACTTCTTAACTGAAAGAACCGAACTGAGAACATTGTGTGGAAAGCGGTGCGCATGGTTAGTATGAGCATAACATAAGCAAGCACTCAACACTAATCAGAAGCCAAAAAAATTGAATAATTCACGTTTGTCCACGTTCAGAAAACAAAAAACTGAACAAACTCAATTTTAAATTTTAAATTACCAAAATAGTGATAAAAAGCTGAAATAGCTATTTCTTTTGACCAAAACTCTAGGATTCCCGCTAGATAAATCAAGAATCGCTAGGATTCCCGCTAATAGCTAAAAAGCAAAATCTAGCTATTTTCGTGGATCCAAAATTGCTAGAAATGGCGGGAAATTCGCTAAATTGGCAACACTGATCTCAAGCAACTCGTAGCTAAACCGACATCAGAGTAACTTGATTCAATACACTGACGCGCTCTATGATGTTTTATATGTAACATCAGACCGACAGTTGGTTCGAATTGGCGGGAAAAAGTTATTTTACGCGGTTAAACTAACGCAACTTCGAATTGACTGATTTAGTGGATGGTAGGTGGTAACTAGTTGCTTGCAATACTAGATCGATAGTTGCTTGGAACTTATACTGTGGTGAGGGGGAACATTACATGCATATTAGACCGACTTTCTGCTCTTTTTGCTACTCATGAAGTACGAAATATACCGTATCTATAAATTTGTATACTTTTGCAATACTTCTGTAGGCCTTTATTTTGGCGATTTTACTCGCTTCTTTGCCTCCCAAGATGAGATTTCATCTCGACGTATTTTTTCCATTAAATTCGTCTCCTTTCTCATATTCGCATTGTACTCCGTTGAAAAATTTTCCCTGAAAACTCGCACCTGTAATATCTCAATTATTTGTATCTCGGGGAAAATCTTCAATAATAAAGTAATCTCTTTTCAAAGGTTTTTTTCTCGCGTAACGTAATAGAACATTATGTATAAAAAAAACGATAAAATGGAAACGAAGAGAAAAAGAAATAAGAAAATAATAAACGTAAACTGTATTACGAGCGGCTGGTAAATAAAAAGCCATGCGAAAGAATAAATTTATTTATACTTAAAATGAAAAGCAAAGATGTTAACCGTTATACGAATTAAATTTCCTTTTCCGGCCTGTTTTATTTTTCGAGGGAAAAAGAGCAAAAAAATAATAACATTCGTGTAATGTCGTTTCGTACGAAGGGTTGTGCTGGCAGCAAGAGGGGTACAATGACAAGACAGATATAAAATTACGGTTGTTAAAGGCCGAATGGAGTTTTAGTGTCATTCTCGGTGACGAGAGGAGTCGCTTTTAAGCCATATGTAGTTTGGTAATTAACCAAAAGAAGGGGTACCTAATGGGGAGTTTTTTTTCGCGGTATCAGCGAGCTTTTTTTTTTTCGTCGAAAATACAAGCTCTGAAGGGATGTTGGTGCTAATTAAGAGGATTAAAACGTACCCTCCCCCCTTTAGGATGTAAGGTGCAGACCGGAGGAAAAACGCGATAACCGCGACGAAGAAAGTTATTAAATTTATGTAAACCCTGTATTCAACGTTGGTAATCCGAACCAGGGCTTGTTGGCGAAGAAGTGCAAACAACGACGCCGATGTTGATCGAAGTGAGGTTAAAATTTATGCTGTTGCTTCGTATACACGCGAGAGTAACCGAAACGCCACAAGACGCAGAAAGCTCCGAAAAAGGGAAACTTCATATTTATAAAAGGGAAAACATAACTAAATGGCCGAAGGCGTTAAGGTTCTTTGTACGTTGTTTACGGCCGTAACTAATTTTATTTACTAAACGAGGGCTGAGAAAAAGACTCATTTGGTGAATATCGGTATACGCGAGATTTAAACTGTAAACTCGAATTGATGTGCCCCCTAATTTTTTCTCCACTTCTAAACCGCTTTAATGAAATAAGGTCTTTTACCAAATACAACTTTTTTTTCATTTTTACGTGCTCCCTTCCCCCCACCACCCCTCAGCCGTACTTTAATACTTCGGTTTATATAAATTGTTCTTTCTCGTAATTCTACTTCTTAAGCTCGCGTTTCTATAGACCCTTTACCTTTATACCTTGAAAATATTCCCCATTATTAAAAATATAAAAAAATTTTTAAAATTGCTTCGGTGTTATTTTTTTCCTACACAAAAACGATATTTTCTCCGGCGTTTTATCGCAGGAAAACGTTTTACAATGGTAATAACAATTCGAGTCTCGATGTGAGCAACGTATACAATCGACTAGACCTTTTCTATGTTTTCCCTCGTAATTGTATTTGTAACGAAATTTTGTGTATTTTTGTCGCGCAGAATATCAAGATGGAAATAATTCGGTGGTATTTGTGGCTCGGCATATATATCGGAATTTGCCTCGGTCAAGAGCAGAAATTCGCCATCGAACCGCAAGATCAAACTGCTATCGTTGGATCGACAGTTACCTTACCATGTAGAGTGATCAATAAGAGCGGGAATTTACAATGGACCAAAGATGATTTCGCCCTTGGGAGTAAACGTAACTTGTCCGAGTATGGGAGGTATATGATGATCGGATCCGATGAAGAAGGTGAGTTGATGAAAATTTAGTTTTATGTAGTTGATAGGGGAGCAGGAGGGGTAGACCTTTAACCGACAGCGATCATAATTTCCTTTGGCAATATAAGATAATTTCATATAAGTTTTAATAAAAATAAAAAACAAGATAGTTGATCAAGGGATTTTTTAGTTCTAAAAATGGTAACACTGCTTCGCGTTGTAAATGCTTCGTCGCGTAGTACGATCTCATCCACTGAACCGAGCGGTCGTGTTTTTTGCTTTTTCGAAGAAATTCGAGGTTTCATTTGATATAAGCCGCTTGTGGAAGGTCATCTTGAGAAATTTTGATGCGGAGAATTTTGCATTTGTGTTTAATTTATTAATGAAAAGATATGGAAATCAAAATATGAAAATTGAAACATCGAAATTAAAATGTCCTTACGAAAAAATCGAAATATCGAAGTCGACTTATCAAAATTAAGTATCCGAATTTGTATTAAAATCAAATTCGATTTATTGAAGTCGAAGTGATAAAATTGATTTATTGAAATCGAGAAGTCAAAATCGATTTTATCAAAGTTGTCTCATCAAAATTGAAACATTCAAATCAAACATTCAAAATTGAGTCATCAAAATTGAAATCGATTTATCGAAATTGAAGGATTAAAATCGATTTATTGAAATTGGTATCAAAATTGAAGTATCCGAATTGATAATAAATCGAAATTTTGATATCAAAATCAAAGTTGATTTATCGAAGTCGAAGTATTAAAATCGATGTATCGAAATCGAAGAGTAGAAGTCAAAATATCGAAATTGAAATATCGAAGTCGACTTGACAAAATTGAAATTTCAAAAACAAAAACTCGAAATCGAAACATCCAAATTAAAATTTTGCAATTGAAATTTCAAAATATCGAAATCGAAGCATTAAAATCGAAATATCAAAAGAGAAAAATCGAAGTCGATTTGTCAAAATTGAATAATCAAAATCGAAACATCAAAATCGAAATATCGAAACAAAAAAATCAAAATTAAAACATTCAAATCGAAATATCGCAAATGAAATTTTAAAATATCGAAATCGAAACATTAAAATCGATTTATCAAAAGAGAAAAATCGAAGTCGATTTGTCAAAATTGAATAATCAAAATCGAAACATCAAAATCGAAATATCGCAAATGAAATTTCAAAAAATCGAAATCGAAGCGTTAAAATTGAAATATCAAAATCAAAACATCAAAATCAAAATATCGAAACAAAA
This sequence comes from Maconellicoccus hirsutus, assembly GCA_003261595.1. Classification (NCBI taxonomy): domain Eukaryota; kingdom Metazoa; phylum Arthropoda; class Insecta; order Hemiptera; family Pseudococcidae; genus Maconellicoccus; species Maconellicoccus hirsutus. The sequence continues at coordinate 12,862 of QBDW01005780.1, read as the reverse complement.
AATCGAAATATCGAAACAAAAAAATCGAAATTAAAATATCGAAATATTGCAAACGAAATTTCAAAATATCGAAATTGAAACGTTAAAATCGAAATATCAAAATCGAAATATCGAAACATCCAAATTGAAATTTTGCAATTGAAATTTCAAAATATCGAAATCGAAGCATTTAAATCGAAATATCAAAAGAGAAAAATCGGAGTCGACTTTTCGAAATTGAATAATTAAAATCGAAATATCGAAACAAAAAAATCAAAATTAAAATATCAAAATCAAAACATCCGAATCGAAATATCGCAAACGAAATTTCAAAATCGAAACATCGAAGTCAAAGTCGACATATCAAAATTGAATAATCGAAATATCGAAACAAAAAAATGGAAATTTGAAATATCGAAATCGAAGTTTCGAAAATAACTAATCAGATTTTAAAATGAAAACAATGAAAGTGAAAAAGCGAAGTGCAAATATCGACATTGTAAAAACTCGAAATTAACTTTTGCATGCTGATTTCTCATCTTCGTGTTTCGTTTCTCCTCAACTGTGTAATGCTTCATAAAACGTCATCTTTTAAAAAAGCAAAATATTCCAGAAAGTTATCACCTCGTCGATTCCAAATTAGGAACAATAAGATTCCGACGTCATTTTCGAGTTGAACTTTGGCATAATAATTACAAACTCTTACATAGACGTAAAATATAATTAAAAACATGCTTTAAGCAATGCATATCCGTTGAAACTGCCCAAACGAAAAATCTGTCGGAAAAATCCGCCAAGCCATGCAACAGACTAAACACACAAATAAATCATACACATGTTCAACTTTCACCGAGACATTTTCCAGTTATAAAATAAGCATTGGTGGCTTTCCGGCGAATCGTCGCAATCGCGTATCTCACACGAGAGAAGCAATTAATAAAAAGAAAAAAATGCGGTGACGTTGGTAAACTAAGGATGGCGGAATTGGGGATGAACTGTCGAGATACGCCGACTCGACGGTACGCCTCGTAAATTATAACCAAAAGATGAATCTCGCTCGCGTGAAATATTAAATATGCAAATTTCAAAAAACGCGTGGTTTCGCTTGTGTGCGATTTTCATCACCCCCTGTGCAATTTAAAAAGTGCTAAAATATCCCCTTATACGCCAAAGATAACGCAAACGAGGTGAACTCGTGTAAGACATTACATGTGGTTGTCGGACAAAAGCAAAAATATGGGGTTTTTCATTTCGGAACGTGCGTAGGTTTTCTTATCTGTCTCGAGGTCTTCGCGTTCTTTTTCGAAATGATTCAAATGTCACGTATCCTCGTGACGTGGATTTCTCGTGTCCTTCACGTGGCTCGTCTGCTATGCCTCGTTCCGTTATCATGTTAATCGGCCGTATTCAGCTATACGGTGTGTTAATTAAAACGCAGCATTTTGCGATGAAATACTCGCTGAATTATGCGAATAATGAGTAATTGCTTCATACGAATGTCGTGTGTTTTTAACTAGGAGACGTAAATAACGAGTTCGCTGGAAAAGAACGACGATTTTGATGTTACGCTGACACATATCATGTGTTCTGTCGAGTAAACGAGGTTAAATACATATGTCATCGAATAACGGAAACAATATCTCGTGTATCGATATCGCAACGTCAGCTTTTTCATGTAAAATGGTCACTTTGATGCTTTATAATCGTCGAGTAATCATTTTCCAACTAAATGTAATTCTATAGTTGAGGTAATTGCGTCGAAAAAATATCCAAACGATGATTTCCTCTCAAGGTCGTATAAAAGTCAAGCCACCTATTATTTCTTTCCCCGAACTTGCGAAGGATTCGCCAAAATGAAAGCTCATCCAGCACGTGCTCATCACTGTAGACAAAACCCTCGACCACGACTTGACCTCCAACGAAGGGAGAAGTACATTGACCTAGGAAAATCTGTGTAGTAATTTAAACGCAATTAGAAACTTTATGAAGGCATTTTAATAGATTCGGTTATTAACGCAGCATCGCGACAAGCTCGTAACGACCAACTGATTCGGTTTTTGGGAAATTAATTTCGTCGAAAATGATCCGAATCATCGCCTGGTTTGGAAAAAGTGAAAAAAAGGGATGTAACAGATGGCACGATGTTATAGCCTAGTCGACGCGATGCGAATTCGCGTTAAAATATATTTAAAAACGTATTACAACTCGCCCCTCTTTGTTCTATTTTTTTTTTTCGAAAATATGGTAATAGAGAAGGTACTGGTTTTGGGGTGAAATTGGAATTTTCGCCGTAGCTGTCGTAAGATAATACGTTTAGATTTTATTAATTTTTTGCTTCGTTTTACAGGCGATTTTAGCTTGGCCATTGAGCAAGTTACGTTAGATGATAATGCGAGATACCAGTGCCAAGTGGGTCCGGGTAAAAACGGAGTGCCTGGGATTCGGTCGAGGTTCGCGTCGTTGACCGTGCTGGTGCCGCCGGAGAAACCCGAAATCTTACAAGGGTCTGAGTTGACTACGACCGAAGATCGAGAAATCGAGTTGGAGTGCGTTTCCAGAAACGGCAAACCAGGGGCTGAGGTGAGTTGTGTAAATTTTTTAAAAGAGGTACTCGATACTCATGGCTTAAGTGATTCTTCGTGACGTTCATACGAAGTGATTCTTTGAATATTTATGGACTGTTTTTGAAGATATGGCAATTTATGCGACGTGTGTGTAAGTAGAATTGCCGATTCGGGAGCTTTAAAGGCGTTGAGAAGTCAAGTCAAAATAGTAGTTCCATTTGGAACCTTATAGCAGCCTTAGTTTCGTAGATTAGTAAAATGTGCATATGACCTTTTTTATAGTCCTTATTACGTGCTACAAAAAAGGTTTTATGTAAATTTCTTCTAAATTCAAAATTTAATAAGTTACAGGGCCTGGAATATCCTTTAGTGAGATTTTTCATGATTTTTGTCAGTATAATTGAAGTTTTTTGAAATTAGAGCCGTTCAAGAGGGAAGGAGCAAGGGGGTGCATTGGACTTTACTGGAAGGACCTAAAAAATTTCAAATTATTTAATAATATTGATAAATTTGCCAATTTTTTTCTATAATAAGTAACGGTATCATTCACCAATTGGAGATGGGGGGCAAAAAAATTAATTTTTTGGATTAGTTTTGCTCATGATGGTTTCTTTTGGAATCTGTGTTGGTGTTTATGGACCTCTAAAAATTTAGTCATCGCTCATTTCCAAAGGTCCGAAGCAAATACATTTCCAGCTAATTCCAGCTGGCATGATTCCTTCAGGTGCAGTTCTGGTTTCAAATTTCAGAAAAATGTGAAATTTCTATCACTAACTGCTTTGAGCTTATTTCTTTTCATGGCAAAAAATTCCAATCGAACGTAAAATTGATGTTTTGACTTTTTTTGGAATTTAAAAATAAAAGAAAGTGTGCACAAATTGTACGATGCTCGGCTGAAAATGTCTAGAGACGTAGATTCTTTTAACTACTCGAAAAAGATAATTGTTGACTTCTTGAGCTCATTTGAGCGTTTCCTAAAGCATTTTGGAAATTCTTGGAATCTTGCTGGAGGTTCCAGAATTATTGAAAATTGTAAATGGAGATTTTAGAAGGTCAACAGCGAGGAAAATCTAATTTTAAACATTTTCAGTGAAGGAGCACTACTTCAAAGATGAATTTTTATTGAATATTTGCTTATTAAATTCCAAAAAAATTCCTCAAAAATCGAAAAGTGTATTAGGACAGCCAAGACCTCAGTTTAAGGTTCTTCTGGACTTATTTTTCCCCGAAATCCTACTTTCGTCAATTTTTGAACCTAATATTTTATCTTTTTGAAGCTCTCTTGATGATTCAAACCGATCACAAAGCCAATTATCAAGTGAAGTTTCCAAAGCCTGTAACTCCTGCAATTTTGAATTTAGGGGGAAAATACAGAGAATATTTTTTATAGCATTTGACAAGATCTATCAAAAAGGTTCTATGCAAATTTCATCTCACATCAATATTGAACGTATCAGAAAGCGAAAAAACCCTCCAAGAACCTGCACTTTGGCAAATTCTGAATCATTATGAAAATCACGGTTATTCCAGTGAAATATAACAACATTATGCTTATATCAACTCTCAACTCGTACAAAATCCTACTTCCGCGAATCCACCCACACACACGGGCACCTGTCACATACACAAAAACACGACGCCAAATTCCAACACATCGTGTATTTGGCCCCAACTTGAGCGTAAACTACCCCGAAGGGAGTATGGAAATATTTGGCAAAATATTCGTCTGTAGTTCGAATTACATCACGTGTCTGCAGTTCTTTCCAGTCGCAGTAATGGTTTTGTCATTAAACACCATAAAACAATACGCCAGGGAGAAAGATTAATGTATCGCTGGCAACGAAGTATTCACCGAGGACGTGTTTTTGTGTAGATAATCTGGATCGACGGATTGGGCAACGTGGTCACTCATCATGCGGAATCCAGACAAGAAGTATTACCGAACAGGCTCGTTATCTCGAAATCCATATTGAAAATAACGCCCAAAAAAGAACACCACAATACGACGTTCGTATGTCAAGCTCAAAACACCGCCGAAAGAACGTATCAGTCGGCCAAACTAAAGCTATATGTGAAATACGCTCCGAAGGTTAGTAAAACCATCTTATTTCGGTAATAAATATTCGGCAAAGATAAGAAAAATCGCGCTCGGGTATTTTATGGTAATTAAAGACGATAGAGTCGAGAAGAAAGAATCGGGAGGGAGGTGAAAACGTGTATACAATTCCAACCATCATAATCTAATTACGGGAAAACCAACAATGGTGAATTATTCTGTCCAAAAGCCCTAAGAGAGTGTTGGGGAAATGCTAAGATGTTTTTATATGTAGATGAAACGCGTCGATAAGAATTCCAACGAAATTATATCGTTACGGTTACCCTTATAAATATCTCCGCTCGTAAATATCGTCGACAAAACGAAACCACCAACGAGAAGAAAAAAGCAAGACGTTGGTTATCTGATGGAATATGTATACGCTCAATGGGCAATTTCGGGTCTTCGGATGGAAAGAATAATGTTCTGGGTATTTCCCAGGTTACTGTGCGTATAAACAGCGGTACAAGTCCTGGTAACAGTATGTGGAACCAGTTATTCGAAGGGATGGACGTAAAGATCTCATGCACAGCTGACGCTAATCCTCCGGAAGTGACCTATCGTTGGTTCCTGAACGAAAACGTCGTACCTCCGGAATCTTCTACGGAGCTGGTAATCCGTAATATTAGCCGTTCCAGGCACGAATCGATTGTTAAATGTGAAGCGTACAATTCCGTGGGGAAAAGCGAAGACTCCGAAACGCTGCATGTTATTTGTAAGTTATTATAAAAACTTTCGTGGCTATCGGGGAATTGAAGTTAGCTCTTATATTCGATTTGGGAATTGTTTTTTTTTATTTCAGACGGACCTCGTTTCATACGCAAACCGCAATCTGTACAAGCTGAGAGGAACACGCTGGTTACGTTGACCTGCGAAGTCGATGGTAATCCTTTGTCCGATATTGTCTGGGTGCAAGAGAAAACCAACAGAGTAAGGAGATTTTGCAATTTATTTCTGGTGAAATGATCAAGTGTCCTAATACATCGTCGTTGTTACAGATTTACACTAAAACCGCCAATTTAACTGTAACCGTCAATGAAGACACATCTGGCAAGTATAAATGTAAAGCTTTGACCAACGGGTTTCCCGAAATTACCGCCGAAGCGTCGATACACATGAAGGGTAGACCAATTATTAGGAGGCAACCTAATCAGTTTGGTATTCCTGGTGATAGTGTTCGGCTGGAATGCATCGCGTATTCTATTCCAATGGCCAATAAGGTTACATGGAGTTATAATGGTCGTGAAATTATATCCGATGCGCAGGAGTTTTCGGTAAGTGTGTTAATTCATCGTGGGTTCAAAATTAAAACAATTTTTTGTAGTAAAATTGACCGAAACGAATCAAAAACCATGGTTTTATTCGTTTAATTTTATTATTCTCCTGTATAGAACAATTGTTCTTATTGTATAACAAAAATTCACTCGTGTTCTTGTTCTGTTTACATGTTTCAAAATGAACAAATGTTCTTGTCTTGTTTTGCGTTTGAACTCATGTTCATACGCGTTTCAAAATTTTGTAGTAAAATTGGCCGAAACGAATCAAAACCATGATTTAATTCATTTAATTTTATTATTCTCCTGTATGGAACAATTGTTCTTATTGTATAACAAGAATTCACACGTGTTCTTGTTCTGTTTACATGTTTCAAAATGAACAAATGTTCTTGTCTTGTTTTACGTTAGAACTCTTGTTCATACATGTTTCAAAATAAACAAATGCTCTTGTTCCAAAACGTACCAAAGCTTTTGCTTTGCAAAAAAGTTAGAGCTATGCAGCTATTTTACAAAATGCTTGAGTTCTTGTTCTGTTCTTGTTTCTAAATAAACAAGTTCTCTTGTTTCACAACAAAAAAGTATTTTGTTTTGAAAGATTCTTGTTTCAAAAAAATACTGTTTTTGTTCCAAACAATTCAGTTGCTTCCTTTATCTCTAAGCAAGAATGTTCGTTTGTTTTGTAACAAGGCTTTGTTCCTTTTTGGAACAAGAACATTTGTAGAGTTCCTATTCTAATAGATACTAGTTCTCTAGCTTTACAGAAATATCGTACATTCTTGTTTTCAAATGGGCAACTGATGTTGTTTCAAAATAAGAAAGTATTTTTAATTTGAGGTGTTCTAGTTTTGCCAAAAAGTAGCATTCTTATGTTTGACAAATGTTTTTGTTTCCAAACAAGAACATTTGCCTGTTTTGAAACAAAACTGTGTTCTTTTTTGGAACAAGAGCATTAGTTTGGTACTTCTTGTTCTATAAGAAACTAGTGCTTTAGTTTTCTGAAAGTAACATACTTGTGCAGTCTTGTTCCAAGGTAAACAAGTGTTCTTGTTTTGGAACAAGAAAATGTTTTTGTTTCAAAATATTCTTGTTCCGACAAAAAAGTGTTTCTGTTTCAAGAAGTTGAGTTTGTGTTAAAACATTTGCTCTTTGTTTCGAAATAAGAACTTGTACAAAAATAACATACGTTCTTGTTCCAAAATAAACAAATGTTTTTGTTTTGAAATAAACAAGTGTTCTCTGTTATGAACGAAATTCTTGTTCTCTTGTTCTGACAAAAACATTTTCAATGTTCATTTCTTGTTATTGGAACTTTTTGTTCTTGCTTTGATTTGTTGCTGAAATTCTTGTTCTTTCTTGTAGAACAAGTCATTTGATTTTTGATTGTAATCGTGCTTTCTATTCATCGTGTTCTAGTTTAGAAATTGTTTTCTTGTTCTTGTTTCGAGTTCAATTGTTTGATTCTGGGTTCCGTTTTGTATTGTTATTGTTATTTTGTTACCATTGAGTGGAAAAATGAAAGAATTGTAATCTTGATGGTTCCTTTCTAGAAATTAGTTTCTTGTTTTTGTTCTGGGTTTAATTATTTGATTTCGGTCTTCGTCTTGTTTCGTTTGTGTTGCTGTTATTGTTGATTTTCTTTTCTTATTTTTGAGTGGGAAAATGAAGGAACTGGAATCTTGATTCTTCTTATCTTCTATTGAGAACATGTGCTAACTGAGCTTCATTATGAAATGAAAAATCATATGATTGATGGGTGTATAATTCTATGCCTAAAATTTTGATTCCATTATGCCCCATTTAATCCATAGCTTTGTTTTTGTGGTAATGAATTTCAAATGAGCTGAAAATAGCGAATATTAGTTTGTAAATTTCATGAACATTTAACCTATCTCAACATTTCCATTTTTATTTTACAGATATCCGAACAAAAAGATGAATACGAAGTGCAGAGTTCACTTATAATCCAATATTCCAAAACTGAGCACTACGGAGTGTATAATTGTACCGTGACTAATGAATATGGCTCCGACACAGCCGAAATAATGTTAAAGCCTCAAAGTAAGATTTCATATTATTTATTTCATGATTTAAGCTTCTTTCGCTGGGTGCTTCCTCTTTTAAACGAATAGCTTCGCACGCTTGCAACTAACTCTGCTTAATTATCAATCGCACATGTATATATCGGTTCGATAAAACAAACCATCTACATCCAGGTGGTCTATTTCTTCTTCCAGAAAGTTTTCCATTATTGATCGTACTGATCGGAGTTCTAGCCAGCGTTATGGTTATCGTGACTGTGATATTAATAACGATATTGTGCCAACGTAAGGTGAAAAAGATGCCTCCGCCGCCTCCAGGTAAACAACCCCATTATAAAGAATAATTAATCGGCGTCCAATTATATAACGCGAACGAAAAAGCGCAAAAAGTGACGCGAAACGAAAGTAGAATTTACCTTAATGAAAATTATCCTCGGAGAGTTCCCCGTTTCGAACCGCGTCATCGACTCGTTCAAACTTTATGATTTAATTTTAAAAAGTGTTTCTCGTAAATAGTTTTTTTTTTCGATTTCTCGCCTTTTCCGATTCCCTTGACGTTTACACGAAATAGTAGTTTTTGATTTTTTTTCTCGAACGAATTAAGTACTTCGATAAATTACTGCGAAATGCCTTGAAATAATATTTAGGCAGGACGTCATTATGCCAAGTTGCGTAAAAAACTTGGCGGTTTCTTCGCACGGACGTGGTGATTTTCGTGTTTTCCTTGTGCGAATTTGCAGAGGGGTCCTTTTATTGGTATCCCCCTGAAAAGCACCTCGCGCGTCTTTATTTTTCTTTTGAACTTTAACGGAAATTAATACCGTTTTATATGTCAGGAAGTTTGTGTCGTGTTGCGATGTTTTTTTTCGATCGTGTTGCCCGGTTTTAATGAGGTGGCTGAAGTAGCGAAAGCGAGTTTTTTAGCGTGTTTGTAATTTTTTCAATTTTTGGAATTTCGTGTGATTTTTTCTATCTGGGGGAGTTTTGTTGCATCAAGTCATAAAAATGAGAAAGGAAGGAATTGTTATAGTGAAATCCTTCATTCAATACTTAACGCAATTTAAATAGAGCAATTTCTCTTAATTCCTCTAAAAATCGCTCATCAAATTTGGTTCGATTTGAATGGTATATGTTTTTCAGATTTTTTTATCACTTTTATCCCTCCCCTCCCCCGTTCCTCCCCGTTAAAAAAGAGTCGACTGCAAAAAAAATTCTGCGTGTATCAATGTAATTTGCATCTACACCAAAAAACTGAAATTAGATTTTTTGGAACTTGGGCACATGCTAAAACCTCCCAAAAACCGTTTTCGGAGCTAAATCAAACGAATTTTTGTTCTGTTGGCTAAAACATATTTTAACGTGTTAACGAGATAAAGAAGAAGAAAAAACTTCATAAGCAATGTACCGAAAAAATCGATAGTTTTCGCGTAAAAAAATATTAAAAATCGCGAACGTAAGCCCGTCAAGTTGATACAGGCCACTGCGTATCAGCGGAAGATGAATGATTACGCGGGCCCATTTTTTTCGAACGAACATGGAAAGCCCGTCAAGTTGACACCGGCCACCGCATACTAGCGGAAAATGTGCGAATGCACGGGCCTGTTTTTCCGAGCGAACGGGGTAAGCCCGTCTAGTTGATACAGGCCACCACATACTAGCGGAAGATGTGCGGTTACGCGTCGCAACCGCATTTGCTCAAAAATCAGGTGCGCGGAATAGCGCATCTTCCGCTGGTACGCGGTGGCCTGTATCAACTTGACGGGCTTACGTTCGCGATTTTTAATATTTTTTTACGCGAGAACTATAGATTTTTTCGGTATATTGCGTATGAAGTTTTGTTTTCTTATCAACTTCTTGAATACGTTGAAAATGTTTTTACGAAAAAAAAATGTATCCTTTGATTTAGCCCTAAAAATGGTGCCTTCAAGTTGTTTGGGGGAGGGGGGTATTTGAAATGTGTCAGTTTTCCGAAAATTATTACTTTTGGCTTGTCGATGCATATCACATCAATGCATGAAAAATATTTTTTCTAGTCAACTTTTTTAGGAGAGGGGGTGGGACCTTGATTGAGAATTTTGAAACGCTTTTTTTTTGTGAGGGGTAGATTAAGTAATCAAAAAAATCTGAAAAAATATGTTATTTAAGATGATCAAAATTTCTTGTCATTCGGTTGAAATATGCTAAAATGGACATTGAGCCTCGTACTTCCCCGCTTGAAAAATGTAGCAAATACGAATTTACAATTAACACGTGTTTTTTCTCGATTTTACAGCAATTGTGATAGATTCGGAGAAACACTGCAAAGACTCAGACAGATCGTCGAATATATCTGATATAAAATTAGAAATAAGGACCGGGTCATCGGCCAGCAATCAAAACTGCGACGATTACAGCGGCGGGCATGATTCGGACAGCGTGATCACCAGGATAGGAATGCCTATGTCAAATTCGTTGAATTTGGATCGATTCTCGATAAATCGATTTTCAACAGTAGATTATCCGGATCCGGTATTTCCGCCGAAATCGGTACGTACCCTGGAGTCGTGTAAATTGACTTATCCAAGTCTCTGTTGTAATATTTCGCATTTTTCACAGGATGGTCACAACAACAACGGCTACGTACCGTTTGCCGACTACGCTAAGGATTACAATCCACCCCCGTCATCTCATAACACATCCCCTAGCATATCTTCGGCTAGTTTCCACACGAACTCGTTGGATATGCGGTTCAACTCAACGTACGGTAATCCGTTCCTGCGAACGTCGAATAGTCCTACCGTGCCAACGTTACCAAACGGGCAACCCCCGCCGCCCCCATATTGCACCTTACGTAACGGCAACTTACCCCAGCTCGGCGCTAGGTTCAATCCGTCACCGACCTCTCAATACATAATGGCTAATAACGTGCAACAGGCCATTATCAGTAAAAAAGGCAGTCTAGCGACGCATGTATAACGACGGCTCAATCAATTTTATTGTTGGTATCGAATTTTTATACGTTCTGATTCTCTTTTTTTAATTTTTGTACGTTTACCTGTTTTGATTTCTTTTTTTTTAATGAAAACTAGTCATATGTGTAAATATTGCTGTACAAAATATTAATCGTCGATGTAAGTAAATTTTTTACGGAATTTTTTATTTGTAAAATCTCGCATTTATATGCATTTAGATATTAGCTACGGTAATTTTTTTCGTGTAATGAAATGAGGCTGTAAGATTTCAAAGTGGGGGTTTTTTTGTGGTGCGTCAAATTCCAACGAGCATGTAATCTGGATATGTCTAGTCAAGCGCTCAAAACGTACATAAGTGATCACGCTCAATAGGATGTTAAATAAGAAATGCTGCCAAAATATTTTTTATTACAACAAAATTTATTTTAGGTGAAATTCATTGAAACTTTGATTTAATAATTTTGATTTCTAATAAAGTACGTTAGATATGTTGCGTTGTAATATTATGTAAATATTTTTTATACTTGAATTTTTTTCTCTTGTATATGAACGATATACGAGTATTGTATTTTTTTGTTAATTTGTATTTTAATTGCATACCTAATTTTTTGTACCATCCAATGTTATATTTTAATTTTTCATTTATGTTTTTTTTTTAATGGACAATACTACTACCATCGAAATATTACGCGTATTATTTAATTTTTTTGGTTTATATATACCTTGTGTTCTGTTGGTAAGTGTATGCGTAATTTATGGCGAATTACGCGTTTATTTTTTCATTGTTATTCTGTTAGAGAATGGTCCTTCTATGTTCGACGGCCTATTTTACGTAATATATTCGACGTTATTTTTTTCTTCTCGTTCGAAAATTCGTATTGTTCGTTAGCTTATACCTTGTAAAAGTTTATTGAGAAATTTTAAATATATGTGTTTAAATTGTGGCCGAGTTGTTTGTAATGGAGGAGGTATCGGTGAAACGACCAAGGTGAGGTTATTAATGGATTACAGTCGTACATGGAAATTCACTTTTTTTCATGACCAAGACTTGAACATGTTTTATCAAATAGCGACTTCGCTATTAAATCGAGCAAAACAGGCGTTGTGGTTGTAGTGGACTTCACCTGTGAAGAAGTTGGTTCCAGGAGGTGGAATATGTTCAAATGAGAATAACTGGGCCACAGTGGAGCCCTTTGAGAGGTAGTATAAATATGGGCGTAAAAAAAATGTTCATGTTTATTCATAATTCAACGTGGCAAAAATTGATTGTGATGAAAAATATCCATATTTTTCAAAAATTACTAAAATTGATTACTACAAAAAAAATCAAGTACTAAGAATTGATCATCACAACGACCAGTAATTGATAAAAATGCCCCCTTCAAAAGTCACCTCAAAAGTAAAAACATATTCTGCTTTAAAGATCAAAGACAGAGTTACTAATTTTTATAATTTATTCAAACATAGCAATATTTCATTTTTATTTTTGTATAGAAAAATTGAAAAAATACATTTTTATCACTATTTTTATGTTCTGATTACCTACTAAAGTGATGAAATTTGATAATATGAACCAATCAAATGAGAAGCGTAACATAACAGGATTCGGTTGGCTGTGGTGACGTCACTGTTTTTCAGTTATTTATTGTCTTTTTCAGTTTTTTTTTTCAGTCGTATATTTTTTAGGCCCTTTTCTCCTTTGTATACCAGTTTGTGTTCATGAATTGAACGATAAAACCATTTGAACGTACAAAAATTTTCAATTTGCATTATTCGTCGGCCAGATTTATTTAATTAATTATTAAATTATTTAAGGCTATACTTCACAGTCTTATCAGTGTTTACATTTTGTGTGCAATTTTGGTAATCAAATCAAATCAAATCAAATCAAATCAAATCAAATCAAATCAAATCAAATCAAATCAAATCAAATCAAATCAAATCAAATCAAATCAAA
>QBDW01005779.1:0-13855 GCA_003261595.1 Maconellicoccus hirsutus | reverse complement strand
TGATAACATTAACAGCTGTTAAAAGTAAACATACAAAACTCAAATGTTTACACAACGTCGTTTGGAAATGAAAAGTTAAACAAATTTTAACTTTTCAATGAATTCGGTAGTAACATTCATTTCCATTATAAACGCCTGCGTATCGTTTCCTTGCTTCAACATTTCATTTCCTAGAAGGTTCGATTTTCATTTCCATTATAAACCGGGCTCAATGCAGACAGGATGAAACTGTGAGGCAACCGGATGAAGCCCAGCGGTACACTCCATTTAGTTCCAAAAATATGTCCCAGGTGATGCTTCATGCTTTTTTTTTTATTTAATTTTAATTGTTTTAACTTTTAAATCATTTAAGATTAGAATATTGAAATTGACTAATGAGTAATGAGAGTTATTGAAAACTGCCTTATATAGTTGCATACTGAAAATTAAATTCAAGCCAAAGTCAAGTTGGAGGGCGGTTAATTAATAGAAGCAGAAGCCGTCAAAGTCAAAACTCAAGCTTGAATTGAATCTTGAAGCTTGTTTATTGAATACAACATACGAGATTGATCAATATGTTGAATCTGTTGAATCTTGAATCGCGCATATGCGTGTTTTTGCGAGACAGGCGTAAATGTGATATGATAACGGATAAATTGGTGTAAAACCGTACGATTAAAATGAAAGAAATTTCATCAAAACTTGACTCAAAATTCGAAACGAAACCAATTGTTAGCTAAGAAAAGTTCAGAACTCAAGCAACGTAATTTTGTTAATTTATGGCAAATATTTTGTGTGTTTTAAAATTCAAGTATGATTCGAATCACGGAGAAAATTTCTTATTCTTGTTCCATAAAATTTTGCCGGTTCTTTTGCAATCAAACGATTAATGAGAGTAATACAATCGTTCAGACTACAACAATTAATGGAAAAAGTTATGAAAAAGATGAGTATACCAATGTGACTCCAAAAATTCTATCATTCATAGGAAAAAATCTACATAATAAGGAACATCATCCTTTATGTCTGACTAAACAAAATATTATAAATTATATTTATTCGAAATTTATTGGTAGAACTGGCAATCCAATTTTTTCTGTATATGACAGTATAAACCCTGTAGTTACCGTGAAGGAAAATTTTGATTCATTACTTGTTCCTTATGACCATGTTAGTCGTAAAAAAACTGATTGTTATTATGTAAATAAGGATTACATGTTGAGAGCACATACTACTGCTCATCAGTTCGAACTGATCAAAATGGGATTAGATAATTTTATTGTATTCGGCGATGTATACAGACGAGATGAAATAGACAGAACACATTATCCTGTTTTCCACCAAGCTGATGGTGTTTATTCTGTGGATAAAGCACAGGTAAGATGATGTCTTTTAGTAACTCCTGGAAACGTTTTGATGCTATTTTGACTTTAGATTGAGAGCGTACTGAACAGAGATATATCATTATTCGAGGAAACATGTTCAGAAGATACCGAGGAAAAGCAAAAGGTGCATACGCTTGAAGCTACACAATTTATAGAAAATCATTTAAAAACTACGTTATTGGGACTGATTAAAAATCTCTATAAAAAAGGTAAAGTTTCTTTTTTATTTTCAAGATTCTATGAATTGAAGATTTTTTTTCAATTTTCAAAGATCTCAATAGTAGATGGGTATCTGCATACTTTCCTTTCACGCATCCTTCCTGGGAATTGGAGATAGAATTAAATGGTGAATGGACAGAAACATTAGGCTGCGGTATTATTAGACACGATATTTTGAAGTCAGGTAATGATAGATTTCCTGATAATTTGAATATTGAGGTGATTTATGTTATGTCGTATGTACGTTATTCTAGCTGGCGCAGGAAATCGCGTTGGATGGGCTTTTGGTCTTGGTTTGGAGCGACTAGCAATGCAGCGTTATCAAATTCCCGACATCAGATATTTTTGGAATGAAGACAGTGGTTTTACTTCCCAATTCGATCATGCTAGTCCAGATGATCTTATAGTTTATAAAGTAAAGTGATTTATCATGTACAATAGTAAAGAGTTGAATTTTTTTGACTCTGGCGTGTTGTTTCAGGAAGTGAGTACTAATCCCCCGTGCTTATTTGATGTTTGCTTTTGGCTTCCTAAGGATCAGCCATTTTCTTCAAACGATTTTTACGACTTAGTGAGAGAAATTGGCGGAGACATCGTTGAACAAGTAATTTCTCGTCATTTATAGAGTTAAAAAGGATGTTTCATAAAATAATCACCCGAATTTATTCTTTGTTATAGGTGAAATTGACTAGCGAATTTTTTCATCCCAAGAAACAATGTACGTGTCACACATACCGTATAATATATAGGCACATGGAAAGACCACTCACCAAAACAGAAATTAACAAACTTCATTTGAGAATTGCTTCAGCAGCGGTGAGAAAATTAAATGTGGAACTTCGTTTAAATTGAAAAATGTCATCAATAAAGCAATATCAAAGATTTGTTACAACATTTTCATATTTTCAATACTACGAACTTAATATTTTTTTTCAACAACAATCGTATCACTAATTCGTAAAGTGAGATGATGAAAATAAAACGTTGCTCAACTACTATGAAATCTTTGGTTATAAATTATTTACGTACACACCAAAACTCAATTGTTTGAAGAAAAAATTTCACATTTCTTTCTTCCAAAGCAACAAAATCATACACACATTATCCATAAAATTCACAAAAAATTAAATGAAATAAAAATGAAAAACACGAAGCATTGCCTAATCTTCAATTAATAGCGCCAAATTCCAAAACTGGAGAATATTTCCTTCAACTTGAAACACTCTGATAAATTCATAGTTATTCAAGTTGTTAAAACAAAAGTGAGATCATGATTTGAAGTTCGTCAGAAATCCACATCGTACAACTCTCTTCTGCATAGTTTAGACAAACGGTCAATTGAATCTTGTATCTCCGTGGGTACTTGAGATGAAAAACATCAACTAATTACACGAATAAAGTAATTATATAAAAGATAATTATTCGTTTTACTTGAAATATATCACAGGTTTTCCAACGACTTTAGTAGAATTAAGAAACCAGAACGCTCGTTCACAAGATTTTACTTTGAAAACGCTGTCAGTAACGGAATAGAGTCTGCCTTCATTAACAAGTTCACTTAATTCATCTAATATACTTGAGTTCACAGGTACATCTTTCCACAAATTAATTCCGAATTTCTGAGAAAAAAATGAAATTTCCTAGTTTTCAGTAAACACAGTCTTGTCTTGTTAACAAGAGGAGGGATAATTACCCTTTTAAAAAATTACCTGAAGTATTTTCAACCAGAGGGAATACATTTTACATAAAAAGAATCCTTCCCGATCGTGAGGAATATAATATTCGGAAGACGCATCAATTAATAAACCGTCAGTTCGCACTAGATTTAAACAGAATTCCTCGGCAGATGAACCTACGGTGTTGAACACAATATCGTATCTGAGAAAAAAACGAATAACTACAATAAGTAATATTCGATTGAATAATTTAAAAATTAGTTCTCAATAATTCTTCTGTAGTCACCGTCTCGATTGAGGTAAATCAGGACTCATGTGATCTAAAAGTAGGATACTTTGAGCTCCTGCGTCCAGCATTCTATTAACAGCTTGAGACATACATGAAGTAGTAATGCTGACATTGTAAATGGAACACAGCTGAATAATGATACAGCCTACGGCAGTATTACCACCATGAACTAACACTCTATACATAAAATAAAATAAAAATATCATTGCAATTAAGTTTATTGAAGGAAAAACATTCATACCTTTTGCCTCGCCCAGTAAATGAATCATAGATTCCCGCTCGATTTTTAACACAATCTAAGGCAATGCAACCAGAGTAAGGTAATGAAGCGGCATCAAAAAAATCCAATCTTTCGGGTTTATGCGCTACGTAGCGTTCTTTCACAGTAACGTACTCTGCCAAAGTACCAGTCATCCAATACGGAACAGCAACCCATACCTCATCGCCAACTTCAAATCGTCTCACATTTTGACCAACCTCCATGACCGTTCCGCTACAATCACGACCTAATATGATTGGATATTCGCTTTTATTTTTCTAAAAATTGAAAAATTCTTTATTAGTAAAATTTATCGGAACGCAAAAATCGTCGATTAAAATAACACACAAACCAAAACGGTATTGTTGAATAATTCTCTCAAGACTTTACCATGGCCAAGCGCGACGTGAATATCAATGGGATCTAAAGAACCGGCTTTTACGTGAATAAGAACATCGTCAGCGTCGCTTAAAATAGGAATCAAGGCTTCTTCGAAATAATTGACTCCCTAAAACAAAAATAAAATTCATCAATACGAAAAATTGTAAGAAAAATGAGTTGATAAATTTAAAAAAACATGGTAACATCAACAGGAATAAAAAAATTATTTATTTTTCGACAATCGGCGTCACTGACCTTTAGCGTCCGCCGTCCGCCAACAAATATCGTAACCTAGAGCTATTTTAAACGATGCCTATAATAATGATTCAACGATTCTAAAGGGTGGTGATAGGAAGGGGTTGATAGAACCTTTGGTGATAGGGATTTTTCAAAATAGCTTCGTACGATATAAACGCATTTTAGGTGATAATTGGAAATCGTAAAAAAAAATACACGAAAGAACATAATTATCATTTCAGCAATCAATAAAAATAAACCTTCACTTGCCTGAATTCCACGATCATTTTTCGCCACAACTGCTCTCATGGGAGCTAAATACTTCGTTCGGATGAATATATGCTGACGTATCCACGAAGTGAAACAGCTTCCGACAAGAAATCCCATAACACCGATCATAGCATGGCTACTTTTCCCTATCAATGATTCAATGTGTAATTATCAAATGTGCAAATAGGACAAATAATATCACGCCCACTCCTCCATGTAATGAAAAACACTTACGCTTCAGCACAGAGTTTGAAAGTTGTTGAACGTTTTTAATTATATATGGAAAGTAAAATGAGTTTCTACAAGGAATAACTACTAGATGCAAATATAATTCATTCCAATACGTTTTCGTCTTCGTAAAGAAAGTTTCATAAGGTATATTTGATAGCAAGGTTATCGTCACATCTCTTCCATCGCGCCACAAAGGATAAATGATTAAATTCGCTTCATTTTTCAACATTATTAACTGATTCTGAAACGATATCCAACAGTACAGTATAAATTAATACAGTATGACTTTGAAGACGATGCGACAATTCTTAAACGAAAATTCAAATTCAATCAACCGAGTTACATATTAATACTTACCAACAAATAATCAGGAAATTGGGATAAATAACTGACCAATTCCTCCATTTCGTGTAGGTTATCGTACTTCTTCAAGGAGCTTTTTATATAAAAATATGTATATTCATTAAAACCAAATTCGGCTTGAAAAACACTCTGGACTACATATTCATGACGGAACAGTGCAATTTATAAGCAGTTTACAAATTATAACTTTCATAATTTCAATAAGGTAGTAAACTAATTAAATTTAAAACAATTCATTAAACATTTATAAACGAAATAATCGAACCTTATTTTACATAAAAATTAAAGTAATTCATTACTTTTATCTTGTACTTGCTTGCATTCATGGCTCATGCGTAGAGATAGAGACGTACAAGAATGAGCTGCGTCTTTGTGTGAATGCAAAAGCAAGCCAATAAGCTTACGAGATATCCATTGAAAATTTTAATTGAGGTTTGAGCTTATAGTTAAGCTCTTGCTTGTGAGCTTTCAACACTTTAAACGCATTCACCTCACACAACCCTCAACTCTGAACCGGTTCCCGAATTGATGAATGATAACGTTTTATTAAAAACACTTTATGCCTTCAGCCAGTTTGTTGAGTTTGGGTTGTTGGCTGATGTTGTTGTTGTTTTGCGATCTTTGGTGATCTCATTCGCAGCGCAGCGTTTTGTTACATTCCTTACGGAAATTGCGGAAATGGAATAATTCAATCAACAGTTGGTTTTTTTTATCAATGAAATCGTTGAGAAGATAGAAGATTTATCATTTGTATTTTGTGATGTAAATTATTGTCGAGTTAGAAAAATTCATATCAAAAATATTCGTAAACTGTTGTTTTGAAAATTGTTCAAGTTGATTAAGACGTAAAAATGTTGACAACTTTTTTTAAATTTTCGAACTATAAATTTGCTTGATAATTTACTTCTACTTCGATATTATCGACATGATTCACTATCACATTATTTCGTAGTGTTGAATTGTTCGATTGGAGTGAAATTGAAAAAAAAAAATACCACTTCATAAAAATAATTTACCGTATCTGTAAAGATGATTCCTCCAGAAATAGACGATTGTTTTCAAGATTCTCCGAGGTTCAGGTAAAATACTTTAGCTATCCCAATCGACGTTTCTTTTTTAAAATTTATTCCGTTTATTTCTCGATGATAATATTGTGGATGCTTTTCAGAACATTCATTGAAAATCAAGAGTCTGGGATAGAGCTATTAGAACAACGAATTGAAAAAGTAACTGAAATTTTGAATTTGAAGCAATGATATATTATTTATTTTCAATTCGACATGTTTTTTTGTACTATTTGTAGGTGATAAAAATGTGTTCGTCCATGATCGACAGCGGTAAAGCATATGTAAATCAACAATCTTTGTTTACCAATAGTTTATGGGAGATGGCATTATGTTTTAAAAACGATCAAAAATCTATGACTAATATGACAAAAATTATTGAAGTCTTTCATGATATGAATAAATTTCAAAACATCTTACTAGAGCAAGCGGCCAAAACAATTTTGAGTAATTTCAGTTCTTTTTTGAAAGAGTACGTCATTTTTAAAATCTAAATAAACAACAATACTGTTCAAAAAATAATTGTGTATGGTTTTCAGAAATATTAAAACTTGTAAAGAATCACATCATCTTTTTGACAAGGTGTCCAACGATTACGATTCTGCGTTACTACGAAATTCTCAAACAACTAAATCACGGCCTCAAGAAGTTGAAGAAAGCGACAATGTATTATCGGCTTCTCGTAAATGTTTTCGACATACTGCTTTAGACTACGTTCGTTCTCTTACTTTGCTACATTTGAGAAAAAAACCCGAACTTATGTCTGCGGTAAGAAATGATCAATTTATTGCGGTTGCTGTAATGTAAATAATATTATGCTAAATTTTTTCTTCTTATTTGGTTTTTCTAGCTATTATCCTATTTACGAGCTTGTAATACATATTTTCATCAAGGCTATGATCTCTTCGAAGAAGTTACTTCATTTATGAATGAATTAGATGACGAGATTTGCGTTTTACAAGCAGAGAATTCTAAAGTTGAGAAAGAAATTGGAAGTTACCACAATCACGTTAGTACCTACGATGATCATATTAAAACTCGTTGGGATAACGGATATTCGATGGAAGGGTACCTTTTCAAAAGATCGTCGAATGCGTTCAAAACTTGGAATAGAAGATGGTTTTATTTAGCCAACAATCAACTTCTGTATAGAAAGAGGACAGGTACGTTAATCGCTGAAAACACATACCTGAAGTTTTTCTTTCACATTTTTTATCAATTGTACGAACAACAGGAGATGGCATCACTGTAATAGAGGGTGACTTGAAATTATGTACTGTACGACCTCTTTACACTGATTTTGAAAGAAGGTTTTGTTTCGAAATTCTTTCTCCGTCGAAGTAAGTTACATAGGTACTTATATAAATTCATGTACTTTTGAGGATATTACCAATTGTTTTCTCGTTTTTCAGAAGTCATATGCTACAAGCCGATTCTGAACAAATGTATCAATTATGGATCAGTGCTTTACAACAAGGCATTGGTTCTGCTATTCAAGGCAACTCTCTGTCTCTAAAATCCACCGATGATTCTCTAAAACCAAGTACTGATTTCAATCTTCTTGAGAATAAAACTCAACCACAGAAGCAAAGGTTTTAAATAATTTTAGGACGCACAAACTATTTAGTAACAAAATATAATTGTTATTTATTTCAATCGTAGAGTGTGGGAAATACTACAAAAAATACCAGGAAATAATAAATGTTGCGATTGTGGTAATCAAAACCCATGTTGGGCTAGCATCAATTTAGGAATTACTTTGTGCATTGGTAAATAATGATTTGAAATTTTTTAGCCGTTATTTTTTATCTTTGTTTATTATACATCATTATTTCACGTTTAGAATGTTGCGGTGTTCATCGTGGATTAGGAGTACATTACAGTAAAGTGCGGTCGTTAGAATTGGACGATTGGGAATCGGAAATACTAAAAGTGATGACAGAATTGGGTAATGATATAGTAAATGAAGTATACGAGAAAAATGTTCCCGATAATGTTACACGAGCTTTTCCAAAATGCAAAAGGTTTTTAGTCACTTTAGCATTAGAAAAATATTCGCAAAATATTACAAATTATTTTATTTCAGTGACGTTCGCAAAGCTTGGATAGAAAAGAAATATATCCATAAATCATTTGTCAAAGGAATTAATGTGACTCCCGTTGCTCAAGGAAACAATGTAGTTCGCAAAGAAGTAGCTAGAAAATGGAGTGTTCGTAAATTACGTCGAAGACCTCAAAATAAAGGAAAACAGCCTTTCAAAAAGATCAAAGACGTTGAAGAAACACCATCTTCTAACTGTGAAAAATCAGTTATGGTTTTTGGAGAAAATATTGATGAACACTTACCAGAGGCTCCTGTATTAGGAAGCAGCGACGATGATTCAGTGGCTAGTGAAGATGGTGAATAACAACTTGTGGTATAACTTCATCATTTAATTCAATTCTCTTATTTTTATCGAACGATTTTTACTCAGTGACTGAGGAAGATATTTCGAAACTTACTCCTGATTTGTTGCTTTATCGGGCATCTGCTGCTCACAATCTGCCGGTGATGTGCCATGCTCTCGCATTGGGTGCTAATCCGAATTGGATTAATGATGAAGATAAAAATAGGGTGGCTCTTCATCAAGCAGTTAAAAGTGTAAGCGCTGATTTCATTTATTTTTCATGATGGAAAAATTATAACGTAGTAAAATGATTCAGGGATCTGTCATGGCTTGTGAATATCTCTTACTCAATGGAGCTAAAATAAATGTTCAAGATTCAAATTGTCAAACACCGCTGTATCTTGCCACATCTCTGAGTAAGTTCATCTCTGGAAAATTAATTGGAAATTAATTTTTTTAAATATCCGCTGGGTTTTGTAGATCATACATCTCAAGTTGGCTTACTTTTGAAGCATAAAGCAGATCAGCACTTAAAAGATAACGATAACTTGGATCCTTTAGATATCGCGGTAAAAGAAACGAACGCTGATATTGTTACTATGTTGGTTTCTTTCTTTTCTTTTATTCTGATTTCCAAACGGCGTTTTTAATCATCGAAAATTCTTTTTGTAGACTAAGATTAGGAAGACTACAAGAAGAAATGGAAACAGCTGAAAACGAGAGCGATGGAACATTTAGAGAAGTAATTAAAGAATTTACGCAATTAGACATGAATTCAACAACTTCTCTCAAATAAAGCGTATGATAAGTATTAGGAAAACTTTATACTCCACAAAGTTCAAATACTTTTTATACCTGTGTTTTTTAGAATTATAAGTTTTGTTTAAGTAAATATGCTTATATTTTCTTGCCTTTGTACTCTTGTGACCAACGGTCAACGTATCGAGGTTTGATGCTATTTCGACCTTGATGTTGGTGAATATGTGCGAGAATTGTTTAGAAAACGATAACTCATTGTAATACTTCTCTTTGTTCTCGTACTTAATGTACTTCATTACTTCCGTTTTTTTTTTATTTTTTGTAATTATCGAAAACAAAACAGAATATTGTGATGAGAATAGTACCGTATTCTATAGGTGTTATTATTGTCAGTTTTTTCACTGATACCTACTTACGTTGAAGTTCTTTTTTATTTTATTTTATTGCTTTTCTTCGTCATTATTTTTCCACAATGATGAGTCTACAATTTTAAATAAAATGACGAAAAAGCAACGTTAAATTAAACTACGATCAATTCTCATTAAATCATTTTTGATTTATTTAGACTGATTTCGAAGTATATTTATATTATTTAACTTGTTCTATTATATAGTTAACGAGTAGTATGTATTATACCTGATTTTGACTCAACGTATACATACAGTAGCTATGTAATGCTTAATTGCATACCTACAAAATATTATTCTCTCATATTACAGTTTATGAAGTGCAATATTTTAAAATACTCCCAGCTTTATGTAATATACGAAGCATTCCTCGTCATGCCATTCAACATTTGTATTTTTAGACGATTCTTTTCTAATTTGCGTTATTTATTGTTAATTCAGAAATGAAAAGAAAATTGAAAAAAACTTTCATTTTCAACGATCAAGTATTTTTTTATTTTTTGGAAAATTAATTTCTAAAAATAAAAATATATGTACATATTTATATAGGCTAATATTCTTAACGAAAGATTTGTATTTTACGTCAAACAAAAAAATTTAGGAAACTTGACAAAAAGTACGATTACAATTAGAATACAATTTATACACAGTTCCCTAGTGGTCCATATCTTCATTCGTTATTACGATTTCTCTTCATTTTATATTCAATGAGTCAAATTTTCATTTAACCATTGCATAAAATTGACTTGCAAAGTGAACGTAAATTTTGCGATGAATCATACACACACTGTAATTATAATAACGTTTTCTAAAATAGTAATAGGAATGCTCAATTTTTCATTGTTTAGCATAGATGTCTTGGAAACTCAAGGCAAAATGGAATTAGATTTGTTATTACAATTTTCAATTTTCTATCAATAAATTTTACCATGTTTGTATTGTTACAATTAAAACTGTTTTATTACTTTTTATTTTGTAAACCTAAAGAAGCGCAGTGATTTTCCGCCATTTTAACGATGAACAGCGATTGACTGATCGTGATTTTTATTCTCACGTTGTCTGTAGTACAACCCACATCCGTTCGACATCCGAGATTAATCTGGAAGCGACCTGTTTATGTTTCATGAGTGGATAAAGCGAAATTGAAGCAATAGTTGTTTGCATTACATTGAGGTTTGAAGGACATTACTTTCGTGATTTTAATTGACAAAAATTCTGATCAGTGAAATATTGTAAAATACGTCACAGTATTCATCTCATGTACGAATAATAATTGTTAAAAATCAGTTACTGAAATTGCAATTTAGTGAATTGAATTAAATCCTATAGAACCAAAATGGTAAGTTTTAAAGAATTAATTTTTTCATCACGACTAAGCAGTTACTGGCGTAATAGGTGTGACTTAATTTTATGCGTATTAATGATTTGATAAGCAACAATGAAAAATTCTGATTGAATTACAGCAATATTATGCTATAAAATTTTTGTAAACCTCAAAACAGTACTGACTATATCAAAATAATTTTACAATATTTTTGAAATATAAAAATTTGACTTCGATTTTCTTTAAAATACTAAAAATGATGCTAAATTTATCGTGTTCCATTTCCATTTATGTATTTAAAAAAATTGATTCAGAACAGACTAAGTTAGTGATCTGAAAATATTAGAAACATTTTTATTAAAATTTTATTTAAATGGTGACGCAGTAACAGACACTGATGATAACTTTAAACGAAGTAAAATAATTTTTTCTGAATTAAAAGTCGAAATCATTTTGCAACTTTGTTTGTTGAATTCTTTGGGTCGGTTGGCAACATAGCCACTCGCAGTAACACACGTGTAAGTACGGGTTCCAGCTTTTCGGTTTGAATTTTTATCAATGTTCATGTTGATAAGTAATGGAAGTTGTGCATACGAATTTTTATTTGTAAATTTGAACATATATCTTTCAGAAAATAACTTTTTTTTTTCAGAACTAAGGTTAGTAAGATTTTATTGATTTTAACTCTTATACAGTGACTAAGTTTTACAAATTAATCGTAAAATATTCAAAATTTTAATAACGTATTGTACGTCACTGCGTGAGGAATTTCTCTCAATTTGTACTTTAATCAACTATTTTTCTTAAATGTCTCGTTTCAAGATTGATTACTGTACTATGAGCTTATCTCACACGAAAAAAAATAAAAAACATATTACCTTTTAACGAAATATTGTATTCTTAACTGATAACGCCGAATGCATGAATTAGCTTGATTTATACATGTTTATTTTGTTGAAAAGGTGAAATTATCTAGAAGATAATGGAGTCATTTTCCACCGAGACAGTACCTACGAAACGTTCTCGTTCCAAAATGCGAAGTGAATCTCCCGAAAAAGACAACGAAACGGTTAAATTGCCGGAATCAGATGATGCAGCTGAAGAAAACGTCAACGATGCGAAGAATATTGCTTTATTATTTTTTTTATATTTACTTCAAGGTGTTCCTTTAGGTTTAGCAAGCGCCATTCCAATAATTTTACAAAATCGACACGTCAGCTATAGCGATCAGGTAGAAAAGTGAAGACGTTTTTTTTCAAGCAAAATGATTTTACTCGTGTTTTCATTTACTTTTATTCTCACCAGGCTGGATTCAGTTTCGTATCATGGCCTTTTAGCTTAAAATTACTATGGGCGCCTATCGTTGATGCAGTGTATTCGGCTAAATTTGGTAGAAGAAAATCATGGCTGATTCCAACTCAATATTTAATCGGTAAAGTGATTTCATCGAAGTATCTAGAGAAGTATCATCGTATATATCGCTGTACTTTTTATAATAGGTGCATTTATGTTATTTATTTCGATGAATGTGAATACGTGGCTTGGTGATGAGGAAGGTAAAGTGCCTCCTAGAATAACATTTCTTACGATGATGTTTTTTATGTGTAATTTTCTGGCCGCTACTCAGGATATTGCTGTAGATGGATGGGCTTTGACCATGCTCCACAGGTAGTTCATTTATCGTACTGTTGATTTATTTTCTGTTTACATATAGGATTGTGTAATTACTGATAAAATTTGCTATCATTGCGATAAAATGTGTCATAAAATCACGTACGATGATTATTTATAACTGATTTTTAAAACGCTTTCGTAAATCAGTAAGTCAGTTTAGGTATAATATTTTTTCAAAATAGAGCATCAACAATAAATTATCGTCACTATTCCCTTTTTCAAATTTCATCCAACACTAAAATCAGCGTGACAATAATTTTATTACATGATTTCGTTTTATTTACTATATTTTTTTGAAGCAATATCATGTTCAGAATTACACTTGTTTCAATCATCTATATTTCATACTTCGAATCAATTATGTTCAATAAAGGCAACATTTTTTTTTTTGCAGAAAAAATGTGGGACATGCTTCAACCTGTAACAGCGTTGGTCAGACAGTTGGATTTTTCTTTGGATATGTGGTATTCATTGCTCTGGATTCAGCTGAATTTTGTAATAATTGGCTTCGTTCTACTCCTCAACCTACCGGGCTGATTTCATTTTCAAGTGAATACTCGCAGAAAACGTTCTATATGCAGATATATTCGTGTGTAGAAACATATTCACTACAGTTACAACAATTTCAGGTTTCATGTATTTTTGGTCAATCACCTATATAATTTCTACAACAGCGGTGGCAATATTCAAAAAAGACAATAGTTTGAGCATAGTTGAAAATGAGAAAGACATTGATATGAATGTTAAACAAAGTTACCAATTGCTTTGGGAAATATTGAAATTGGAGCCCGTACAAAAAATGGCATGATATTACTTACTTGCAAAGTACTTTTCCTATTTTGAAAATCGAATCGTCCATTCAGAATGTATTACAGTGTTTAATTTTTTTTTAAGGTTGGATTTGCAGCTTGCGATACTGTAACTTCTTTGAAGTTGATAGAAATTGGAGTT
>QBDW01005778.1:0-45950 GCA_003261595.1 Maconellicoccus hirsutus | reverse complement strand
GGAATGAAAAGTTCATCATTTTTTATTTATCTAAAACTGACGGTAACATAGGTAAAATCACTGATAACAAGTACGCTTCGTGTAATACAGACGTACGCAACCGAAACCTCCCGAGCACCCAAAATATAGTTACAGTTTAACGATAAGTGCCTTCGTGCTCTTTCTCTTAAAGCAAAGATGCGGTAAATCGCTCTTTCAGGCATTTTTACGAAAATCTAAATAAGTGTCAACACTCGTTCTTCTATATCTACATTCCTTTGCCCTTCACACCAGTGGGATCCACGCATCTCGCGAGGGCGTAACGACAGTTCATCCGCCGTCTGTGAAGACTACGATACCAGCGGGAACAATTTTGATTCTGTTAATATCTACTTTTACCAATATACTTCTTCTTGACATAATCAAGCCTTTTTCTTCATTATTTATTGAATTCATTTAAATATTTTCGCCCTCCCTACCAGCGGAATAGCGATTCGCTAGCCATTCTCAGGTGGTCTAAGAAGACCCCAGATGCTAAGTCTGAGGGGAATAGACAGGGGTTTAAAATCACCTATATGATCCTTTGTAATATGTTTCTATGATGACATTGAAAAATTGATATCACTATCACAGTGCCCACTTTTCAGACACGATCAACAGCGCTCCTGGTGATCGTGAATTTGCGAATATCGACACAAAATATATGTAATGATGATGACACGATGTTCACAATTCACATATGCCAACTTCGCTTAGATTTATTATTTCGACTCATTAACGAGCGAGCTGATGTCCTTCGAAAAGAGATAGCGAACAAAAATATACGATACAGCACTTCTATCATAATAAATATATACTATCTACATCTAGCTTTTTTAATTATATACATATTTGTATTTTTGCGAAGTCGTAAATACAGCTATTCAATACAGCACGAGTCCGAATATATGTAATATGTTGATCGAACTAAGTACAAGCATAACCCTACCTTATTTTTTTTCAGACGACAAACAAGCCAAACACCGGACAACAGTTCTCAAGCGCAGCCCTTGTGCGAAAGTAAGTCAACCTCGCCGGGATACTCGATTACGAATATAAAAGCAAAGGAAAATGTATTCGATAACTTCTTACTTTGTAGGTAGTTCAGCTGCGATTCCTAGTACCTGTAATAATGCGACTCCAGCGGCTCCACCGGCCCCGGCACCTCCTCCCCCTCCGCCGCCGACGATAAACGGCACTATACCAACGATAAGACTTAAGTCTGAGGTACGCGCATGCGCATTACGGCTAATATGTATGCACACGGTAGTCTCATACCTATACTGGCATTTGCAGATTTCAGACCGTAACGAACCACCGGCCAAGCTACAAAACGCTATGATGAAAGATAAGAAACCATTTACGTACACGCCCGGCGGCATCGACTTATCCGAGATCAAAAGTCCACGCATGCAGAGAAGAATCGTGAAAAATGCTCAAACCCCGGACGACATCGTCTTGCCAACGCCGGCGCCAACGTTGAATCCGAGCTCTCTTCCGCCATCGGCTATGGCAGCGATGACGCCTCAAATCGCCATACCAGTTTTTCCTCAAAACGGTTTACCAAAAAAATCACCAGGAAACGCGTCACCATCACACATTACGCAATCGCCGCAAAAACCCGCGGCAATTCCTTCAACGCCGCCGCCGCAAAAACAAACCATCACGCCGCCCCCCCCGCCGCAACGACGATCGGTAAGTCCTACGCCTGCGCAGCAGAATCAGCAACCTGTTCGAACCATAGTGGTTACAAACTCTCAACCGAAACCGAATACGCAATCCGATAACGCGAAAGAACAACCGAAGGCTCAGATAGGATCGATATACGTGCCTCCGGTCAGCGAAACTACATCGAGCAATAAACCCGCGTTTCCTACGCTACGCGAAGCACCGACGCCTTGGCTGCAGAAACATCAACAGCTTCAAGAAGACAAGGTACCCGCTTGGGTCAATAGGAGTAAAAACAATTCGGATACCGAACAAAAAGAAATTATTTACGAACGAAAGCCTCGTGTACAGCAGATGCAGGTGAGAGGAGCTTTCCTTTCGCGTATCTACGAGTATTGCGAGTATTTGTGATTTGTAAAACGTTACATTTCAGATCGAAAAGGAAGCCCAGGATTCCGACAGGCCTGTAGCTGGTACACGTGTTATACCAATTCAAATAGAAGGCGGTAATCAGAACAGTAATCAATTTCACTCGAAACCGAATCCACAACGATGGGGTACGCCTGCGAATCATCAAACCGTATCATCGAATCAAACCGTCGTCGAGTATGTTCTCGTAGTTTTGCGAAATATATTTTTCGTGTTTTTAAAAATTTTTACGTCGATGTTTTCGTTTCTCAGTCGAAGCAACGCGGCTAATTCGAATAAATCGTTTAACGAGCCGGACTCGAAGCCTATTCAAAGTCGTTCCTTTAAAGTTATACAAAAAATTACCGGATCAGATGATGGTAAGCGCGACGAGATATATGTACGAATATCTACTAAATCGATACTAACGAATTCCTCAAACTTGACAGACACCGTAGATTACAATTCACAAGTTCCATATAACACCGAAGGCGTACCACTCAGTCAACTTAGAAGGTTGCACTTATGCGACGACGATCAAGCGTTTATGAACAAAGTAAAATCACAAGGTAAATTACTAAAACTTTCGCATCAAATGACCAGCTAGGTACGTTTTCAACGCTTCGCTAGTTTATCGAATTAATTTTACCGCATTCTTCAGCAAATGGCTTAACAGGAGGATCCGTTTCCGTAATTGAAATTAAAAACGACGACTTCGATGGTATGAAATACAAATTTAATTAATCGGTGGCGGTACCGTTGGGAAAATCTAATACATGATAAAGCTACCCTTATAATCGGTCACAACCTTGCGATTAATTTATTAAAAACGCAATTCGATGTTTCCTTTTTCCGTAAGGGAAATTCCCTAATATGTGGTACATTACATAGCACATACCTTAAACGATGTGCCATCACCAAAGCGATGAATTTAAGGGAAATTTTTAACCAGTCACAAAAATACGATGTAACTATTTGTTTAAATAATGATTTTACACCTGCTCCTGAGTTACACACGATAAATGATTGATACTTTGTTCAGGTGGCCTTTTTTTTGTTGAAAAAATACCATTTTCCTAACATAATATTAACCGTAATTTGGAAATTTTTTTTCGTAAATCCTACTTTCGCGAAACACGTCGAAGTTATTTCATATCGAAAAAAGTAAGAAGGAAAAAATAAGAAAATACGTGGAACCAAGGCCCAAGGAATCTTATAGTTTTATCGGTTTTCAATGAAATTTCATAAGCTGGAGAAAACTCGAAGAAAAAAATGTTGAAAGTTTTATAACGAGGGAAAACTTTCTTATATTTTTTATAAAAAGACCCCATTTTTTGACCTTTAACAATGGCACAAGCATTTTTGACGCCCCCCCCCCTCCAATATAACCGAAGCGTATGGTACATTCAATTCGGTCATTTGTTAACATCACATTTGCTTATTCATGTAATCGCGATATTCTTTCTTTCGTTAACAAAATAATTTCTATTTCGGTGGCGGATTTTTGCGTAGTTGACGAAGATATATTTCTGCACTCTGAAACTGACCCACGGTATCGAGGTTCGGCTATACCCTCTAAGGCTTTTAGAAAACTACAAAATATGACGGATTCTGGTCAAGGTAATAATTTCACATTATCTATTTGCTTTGCTTGTAACATATAGACATATACCATATACGAGAGGTATTAAGGTGAACTATGGACACTGGATTATAGATACTGAGTTAAAGTTACATATCTATATAATATAGATACAATACGTTCGCGTAATGAGCGTACAGTTTAATCCCAATTTGCATTAGTAATTAGTTTCCTTCGCACATATCTTACTCTTTGGGCATGAAAGAGTCGAACTCCAGTGCCCCACTAAGAACCACCCAAACAGCATATACCAGAAACAAATAATTCAATCAGTATAGATATATCGAAAAGAAATCCTAAACGAGCCTAACTTAAATTTTTCAACTAAATTTCGATTTTTTTATCAAGCAGATAATTTTTTGCGACGATTATTACATACAACATAACGTGTAATTAATCTACGAAAAAACAGAAAATAGGTGTAAATTATGAAGTAATAATAACGTAACTAATTACATATCAATACATCGAGTAATCTACACGTCAAACAAATCAAAGACGTGCTAAATAAAACACAAACACGAGTTTGAACTGTTTGGAATCTATCACTGCGATGGAATTCTTTTCCAAGAATACAAAATATTTTCAAGGTAGAATTTTTCAGTTTGTATTAATCCTTCGTTTAGTAATTCAGGTCGATTCGGCCTTTTTGATCAAAAAAATTGATAGTTAGGTACTGTTGAGATACGTTCATGACCAAAATTTCAGATCCCCACCCCTTTCCCTTTTTGAGAAAAAATTCTTAATTGGAAAACAGATGGGAATTTTTTACTCGAAAATGGTAGGGGGAGGGAAGTTGAAATTTTGGTATATGGTAGACCTTTATGTATAGTTTGTACACAAAAATTGACGATCCCCCACCATCATTTTACCCCCACCAAAATACGTTCCTCGAGTTGTTTTTTTTATTTAATTATGACCCCGCTGAGTGGAAATTCTGAAACTTCGGTGGTAGGTGCCCTTTTGACCTCCAAATGATAAAATATTTTTTCAAAATTTTCCCTCACCTGCGTCATGTAAAAAAGTAATGAATTCAAGTGCGCGCGCGGTCATCTACGCTTTCCACTGTGCGGTAGCGGTTCGTTCGGCACAACGCACCGCGTTAGGCACGTTACTACGTGATTCATGCAATAACTTGCCAAACGCGGCGCTTCGCGCGTTGTTACGAACGAAGCGCTATCGCACGGTGGGAAATGCGAATGATCGCGCGCGCTTGAATTCATTGCTTAAACAATTTTTTTCTCGAAATCTACCGATTTTTGAGCCTTTGACTATATAATATGTTTTGTTATAAATAATTTGAAGATGACTTCGCAATTTTTTTCGAGTTGAAAAACTCGATTTTTATACAGTTTTTTAGTTTTTCATCATGATTTTGTCAAGTGAAAATTTTGAAAAAATTTCATATCATTTGAGGATCAAAAAGGCATTTAAACCCGATGTTTCAAATTTTTCACTCAGCGGAGCCATAGTTGAATAAAAAAAAAAGAAGTTAAGGAACGTATTTTTATGGGGTAAAATGATGGAGGGGGTCATCAATTTTTGTGTACAAATCATACATAAAGGTCTACCACATACAAAAATTCCAACCTCCCCCCTCTTACTGTGTTTGAGAAAAAAATTCCTATCTGTTTTGTAATTAGGATTTCTTTTCTCGAAAAGAGAAGGGGGTAGGGGTTTACACCATGAAAAGGTACATTGCACAGCTAGACTTTTTCACTTCGAAATTTTAATAAAATATCAATTTACATTTTGTGACAGTTATACCGATAACAATCGAAGTACAAGCTCAAGAGAAAGTCCGACCGATATCAGTAAAAGGTACGTAAAGCTTCTGGGAAAAAAAGGTGTTTGGTAACTTCGTACAATACGACGCAACGAAAGGTTATATACACGTGGCATCGCCTTCTAACCCGAAGTGTTAATTTGCATTAACAGATACGAATGAAGAACCGCAAAAAAAATATGTACCTCCTTCCGAACGACAAGCTGAACAAGATTTACGAAAATACATGGGTAGTTCTATACCATCTCGCTCGTTTAAAATGCTACAAGCGATGACATCGACGCAGCAAAGCTCTCGTAAGTAGAAAGCATACAAAAAGCGGCGCGTTATTCGCTGTCGAATAAATATTTCAACATTTGACGGTACAAAGCGCGCTTTAAATCTGCCCTCTCAACTTTTTCCTCCCCGTCACGAATTTCAAAAATTTTAATCAACGCTGCGTAATTAATCGGCATACCTAATTATCATTTTAGCTTGCGTCGACTATATATATAGCGTTAGTTAATACGTAATTCCTAAGTATATACTCGATTACTTAAACCATATGTAGTGAACTATACAGTGTACGTAATATACGTGGTAGCGTGCACAACTACACCTGCACATGTATTTTCCACGGTTGCGTACACGTAGACCGGTAGACGTACCTAGTTACCTACTACCTACATAGACAGACCGACCGACCGATAGACCTACCTGTACTGTAGCTAGACCTAGACCTAGACCTAGACCGACCCAACCAATGTAGTACCTGTTACGTACGGCGTACGCGTCCTCTCCTACGGAAAAAAATACTCGACGCGACGTGACGTGACGTACGGAGTACGGAATACGTGATACAAACTTATGGAAATTTGAAAAACCAACGGGGTAGGTCTGCAGTCTACAGTTTATACCTATTCTATACCCAAATGTGCGCAGGACACCGCAGGATTTATATAGTACAACGTAGAATAACGCCAAGTTAGCTATAGCTAACGCTGTTGTACAAATAAAGCGATTTTTTTTATTTTGTTATAGAAAACACGCGACAACGTAATAAAGACGAAGACGTACGCGTCCCTTATCCTAATCCTTGGCCTAATCCTCCTAGAACTCTCGAAGAAATTAATTTATTTTGGATACATTACATGTATTTGTTTAATCTTGTTTTGCAACATTTACCTCATAAAATAGACCCTAACATAGGCGAATTTTACGACGAATACTCGCGCCTTGAATTTCCCGAAAACGAGAACGATATCTCCAACAACGAATTAATAATCGACGAAGTAGTGAAGGACGACTCCGATCACGAAGTATCCCTCACGGTTTGCATACCATTGAGAAAAAAGTCCAAATCGGTCGAATATCACGAAGAAGTAGTGGTCGAAGATGACGAATCAGCCTGCGTCGCCGGGGTAACACTTGGTTCGCACGAGGAGCAACGAGAAACGACCGAAGAGTCGGAGAACACCCCCCACGTAGCACGATCTCCCGTTACTTCCGCCGGATTAAATTCGAACGATACGAAACAAGGATCTCTTAATTATTTAGAATGTAGTAGTTTAAGCGACACAGAACATTCCGAATCTTCGTCGGTTGATTTCTGGAAAGAGATCGCCACCGACGAAGATGAAATGTATTTCAAACGCAGATCGCTGACTCCGGCGATGGGAGTGCAACGGCCTACGTCGCCAATTTGCCACGACGTCGCGTACGACGAAAACGTCAATTCCGAACCCCGACCGACGTCTCCGCACGCCGAATACGCCGTTCGCGATCAAATCAAGCGCGAAAATAACGATTACGAAATCGACTTGAAACACGAAGCTCTGGAACTACCACCAAACGACGATCAACGATCAATGACGCCAAACGCGCATAATTTCGACGATCACAACGTCGATACTTGTATAACTTCAAATAGCACTTCGAACGCGTCAGATCTCGACGAACGATTCGAAAACGAATCGTACGATTCGAGCAGCGACGAAAACGACTCTTACAACGTGTACGAATTTTCTTCGAACATACCATCGCAACCGCAAGCCGCCGAAAATACGCAACCGGACAATCCATCGATGTGTCTACTCGACGTGGTGGCTCGCGCAGACCACGAAAACGACTCCGGAATGTCAGACACAGGCATCCACAGTCCGGACGCGCCGCTGGGCAGCGAACTGCGTAAATTATCGACCTATCAAAGGGCCAACACTCATTCCAGACTTTTGCGCATACTTCAAGAAGAAGAAAATGACAAAGACAAACGATACGATAAATCCGAGCTAACGGTTCGTAAAGAATCGTTAACGTTACCATTGACCGCGAATTCGTGGCTGACAGAAAGCGTATCGTCTTCCTCCGGCATCAACTCGCCTTTGTCACCTGTTGTAAATGAAAAGTTGGTTAACGAATTAGTGCAAAGTTTACTGAACAGTAAACGTCTCGGTTACCATAAACTTGGCCCAGAAAAATTACGAGAAGCGGCTATTAGAAGTTTGCAACCGGAAAGCTGTTCGGATACGAGTCGAGCCTGCAGTCCTCGCGACATCATCGACAAAACCGAACTTGGCGCCTGTATTCGAGATGTTGACGCGAGCCAAGTCGATTCCAACGATTACCACGAAATTTCCGCCCTCTATTATCCTGGTTTCGATATAATTCCTTCCCGAGCTTTTAAAAATCTCCAATCCGGACGCAGCACGCCGATGAATTGGCCAAAGTGTCCTCTAATCTCAACCCAATCGCCTGATCCTCCGAAATTAATTAATACCAATACGAGTACGTCACAAGAAACGCCTCACGATAGCTAACGTCTTTAAAATCAAGATTCTACCTACTAAAGTTCGAACATGCGCGTTGTAACGCGATCGCAAAACTTATTTTTGACTCGAGAAGAGGTAAAAATTTTCAATTTTTCGCGCACTAAGAAAGTTGGGTGCTATTTCGGCTGTCATAGTGAACGATTACCATCCGAATCGTTAGGTTAGATTGAAGCTGCAATAATCATATCTACGGAGACAAACTAGCGTCTCAACTAACAACTCTACCTATGACTAATAACTAATTACTAACGCAAATTGTTTTATTAAAAATTAAAAAAAAATCTAACCTAACGTTCTTTGTAAATACATACGAGTACATACGCGTATACGTCATCGGTACCTAACCTATTTAATGTTTTCGTACTTTTACGAATACTTGGCGTATGTCGCGGTCGTATTCCACTCGTATCGCCGATTTAACGTATGAGTATCGTATTCGCGCCACTATGCAGCATGATTGACAAACTGAATCGCGCACATCCCAACTTTCTAGCTCAAAATTAATTTCACCCTCACGATTTTGAATTCGACTAATTTGCAGTGTTTGTTTTGAAATAAAAATATTTTCGAAGTTCATCTTCTCGCGAATTCGACAATTTTCAATTTCGATTGTTTATAAATAATACACACCACTGTTGTTCTAGCGTAGTCACCAAACATCACCAGTAATTTCTATACATTTGTGCGCTTATCGATGAATTATTAATGCAATCGCAAAAATTAATAATTCGCTTGAAAAGCTTGTACTATACGTATTTATGAACATTAATTATACTGACAACAGCGAATTCTGTAATAGCTTTTTTTTCACTTCTTCAAATATTTTTTTTTTTTTTTAACAAATACCTAGACCAACCCATTATAAATATTATTTTAAGATCATATAACTTTCACTTTTTCTTTTTTTTTACCTCATAAATTTTACTGACTCTCACTACAAAGAGAACCATCATCATAAAAACAATATAAATAAAAAATAAATATTAGGAAGGAAGAAAGAAAAAAAAACTTTCAATAATGAAACACATACACTTGAAGATCATTCTAAATTACTTCAAAAAAATCATTTCTTAGTGATTTTAAAATTAATTTATTTTATTTGTTTTGTTTCAGGGCCATCGGATGAATCAGACTTTTGATACAAGTTGTGAATTACGGAACAAAAAATTGTAATATTTTTTAAATTATTTATCTCTGAAATGTGTAACTTATTCGTTTAAAAGAATAACTCTGTAAACTTTGATTAAATAAAAAACTTATCTAATGCAGATATGTTGTATATTGTGTGCCAACAAATTCAAGGAATCTAGTTGAATCTCTGCAGAATACATTTGTTTTTTTTTTTAATTTCAGGGATCAATCAGATATTTACATGGATATTTTAATCAAAAACAGAAAAAAAAACAAAATTACCACTTGCTTTCAAACATGAATCACAAAATTTAATTCAAGTAAAAAAAAACGAAAAATATACTGCGTATAAGTAAAGTGTATAATTACCATTGACGAATTACCAGCGACAATATCTACATATGAAACTAAATGTTTAAATATAAAAATATTCGCTCAGCATTTATTTAGTAACAGTGAAACGTCAAATATTTAACAATTTGTGAAATAGTACGAAATAGTTGTTTGAACTATTCACATTCTTTAACGAATTTAACCATAAAAATTAATATAATATAACGTAGTTGTCACAGCTTTGATTCAAATTAAAATATAATTAATCAATTCAGTGAAAGAGCTATGGACTTGGCATTTGTAAGTATCCTAATGTTTTTTATATTTTTATTTCCTCAATTCCTTTCAGATCGTAATTAACAGATACAATGATAGTCATTAATTTTGTAGGTACATATATGTATGTACTTTGAAATCAACAATGAGTGTACATCTACTTATTATTTTTTTAAATAACGTAAAAGTCGTAAAAAAAATAATTATATGAAAATAAAATTGAAAACGCAACCAAATGATCTAGTTTTTCAATTTTGTACATTTAACATAGTAAAAATGGAGAAGAAGCGAGAAAAAAAAATCAAGCAACGAAGTATGATAAATTGATCCATTTCAGATAAGTAATATCCTGATAAATATATGCACATGAATAATTGCATTCTAGGTACATATATACTTTGTTACCATATTTGGGTTAAAAAGAACGGTACAACATGAATAATGCTATTTCTATTACGTTGTTTCTCGAAGCAACTGAGTATTAAAGTTGTTATTTTTTTCAAGGGTTCAAATTTGAAAATATTTTCTAGTTCAACTGATAAACTAATCAAAAAAAATATATATACTGTATATTTAATTTTAAAAAATTAAAAAGGAATGTTCCAAAAAAAAACTGTACCTCTCGATAGAATGCAATTACTTTTCCAAAAAAATATCAACAAAGCTGTTCATCCTATTCACGAAGTTCACATAATTTTGAACTTTCAAGCGTATCAGTTAAATATGAGAAATAAAATAATTGAGAAACGAGCGGGTATAAGAAACAAGCGTAAAAAAACAAGCATTTTGATATGATTTACGTGAGAAAAAACCAATTTTTTTTAATGAAAATTTTATTCTTCTCGAACTACGTAGTACGTTTTGCAATATGTCGTTTCTACATTCACGCATTTTGTATATCAGAGTTCATGTAAAGTTTTTAAAATGTGTGGGAGCTGTAGAAAAGATGCAACCACCCTGTTTTGGGGGGTGGCACACCTCCCCTGTTATACGATTCTTGATTTTCCACTGAAAATCGTTAATATACCACTAACCAAATACGAATTCACTTGATTCGAATTATTCTTACCCCAAAGCCTTTTTTGACTATACCAATATAAGTAGGTAATTCTTGTTTACATCCGTCCATCGAATGTTATGACGTCATCTGACGGAGTAGGTAACGCGTATTTTATATGACGCTTACGAAGAGAAGTATATAATTTTACGATTTTTCAATTTTTATGCCAAAACTAAGCGAGTTTCAAAAATTTTTAATAGGACCAAACTTTTAGAGAATAAAAAATTCTGTCTAATGGAATAAAGAAAAATAATTTTCCTTGGAAATTCGCTTTTTTATGTAATTTTTAACGAAAGTACTATTATAGAAATTAACGATTTTTTAAATTTTTCTCAAAAATGACTCGATTTATAAAATTTTTGATAAGGACTTATTTTTAAAAAAATGAAATAATGATTCTATCTAACACAAGCAATCTTTATTGCTGTCAATTTATGACCTTTTTTGAGTCTTTTTGGGTTTTTTATTACTTGTAAATATTTTTTATTGCTCTCTCCCTGTCAATTACTATTGATTTTCGGTTTTATTATTAATTCCATTTAAAAATACATCCTCTATCATCCGCCTTATACTTTTTCAAATTTAAAAAAAAACACGAAAGAAAATTTTTTCAGATACTACGGTTACCGTTACTCATCGTGTTTATCACCTTCGACTCAGCGCGTTCGTCGGTCGACAGATACATAACAGAACTGCCATCAAATTTAGATTGGGATTACGGTATGGTTGCCGACCAGCCGTACAGCATAGCGGCCAGTCGGCCAACATCTTATACGAATATTTATCAAATCGAAGACTCGAACGCCAATTACATATATTCGACCGATTACTGGGCTAAAAAGGACTACCTGTCGTACACGAAACCTAAACTACTCGATGGACCGCTACGTTCCGGCGACAAGTACTCGGCTAAATCACATCGTTCAAGTCCGAAATTCCAGTACAGATCGGACATAGTACCGGCGTTGCTGGTGCCGTTACCGCGTTCGTCAACGCCACCGCCACTACCATCGTCTTTAGCGCCGCCGGTTGTGACGTGGTATGGCCCTTTCCTCAGGTCTTACTACGCGACGCCGACGTATCCATTCGCCTATCGCGATGTTTACATAACTCCGTACGAATTTAATACATTTGTCCAACCAAGTGTTTTGTATTCGACTTATCCAACTTATACGTATACATCAGAACCAGTTGGCGTCGTAAATAACAACTTCAACGGACTACCTTTACATACGTATATTTATGAAAATCCCAAACAACACGCATACACGTATCATACGCTTCAACAGCCGGCTCTTGTTAACGCTTCCAAAATCTACAACGACCGATTCGACGCGAGTTTTTCCACAAAGCCTGCTAAGAAACCAATTCAAACTAATCTGACCAAAATCAACATCGATCCTATCACCGAGCCTAGATTCTTTTTCCGAGCCAGAGCAGCGACTAATAATAGAATAATTCACAAACAACGTGCTACTTTAAGTAATCATTATGCACCTATTTATCATAAGTTGTCCTTTCGATAATATGAGTCATATTTTCAATAATTAACCATTTCTCCTACTTACGATAATTTTAATTTCAATTTTTTTTGGTACAAGTAAAAAACTGTAACATTTGAATACTTTTAGTTTTAGAACGTTATATGTACCTTAGGTATTTACTTCAGTACCTATTTAAATAATTATACACACCATTCAAGCGTTCGTTTTTATTTTAGCGTCAACCTCGAAATTGATAACATATTCTCAAAAAAGAGAAAATTATTGTCACATCTAAATCATTATTCATCAGCCAAATAAGATGGAAATCCTCGTCCCCAAAGATTATAAATTCAACAAAAATAAATAATTACGGTAAATATGAGCGAATAAAAATTCCGCCCAAATTCCCAACACATTCTTTCGAAAATTATTAGAACCGAAATCGGCAAGTATAGCAAGTACGATACACATTATACAATATATTTGAATTGAAATTTAACATTAACAAAATCACAACATTTACCAATTGACGTTTTACGAATTACAACTAAACTGATAATAACCTCATTTCGGTCATGGATTACATTACCTAAATAATCTATAAAACGCTTTCATAGACTTGTATAACGGTCGAACGACGTATCGTTTCATATTAAAATTATAATACCTATTCTGATCCTCGTCCACGCTCGGTTTATTACCACCTGAACCGCCCAGACTGCCCAGACTACCCAAACCACTCAAAAGCGGATGACTCAACAATCCCGGATGTCCCGGCAAGCCGGATGCCGCGCCAGACCCCAAAAGTCCTTCGCAATTCATACCGCCATATCCAGGACTTGCTAGATGATTGCTCCCTGCGTTTGGGTTACCGACGTTTACCTCAGTTTGTTGGATTACAGGAAAAAAGAACTTAGCTTCGGGCACATCTAACGGTGGTACGCTGCGTCCGCCTCCACCTCCTCCGCCCAATAAACAAAGCAGCATTTGCTTTTTGCGAAGCTTCTTAATTTTATGCAATGTTTTGCTCGATGCTTGGTCATCGATCTCGAAACTTTGAAGGGCATGAGATCGCGGAGCATTCTTGAACGAAAGATGGTTATGACAGAGTACTGGCTCCACCGCCAGAAGAACGGTCTGTAAATTGGAGCGGTTACTATGTAATTTGTTTTTAATTCGATAAACAACAGAAATAAATATTACGCGCTTTATGGAGCTGAATTACGATTTTTTTTAATACAGACGAGTGATCGAAAACTTGAGAAGCTACGAGTACGATTTTTGTTACGTTATTTTTTGCCTTGCTTCACATTTTGCGAAAATCGTCTTTTTCGGCGTCAAAAAAATTGCAAATTAA
This sequence comes from Maconellicoccus hirsutus, assembly GCA_003261595.1. Classification (NCBI taxonomy): domain Eukaryota; kingdom Metazoa; phylum Arthropoda; class Insecta; order Hemiptera; family Pseudococcidae; genus Maconellicoccus; species Maconellicoccus hirsutus. Next base: position 31,980 of record QBDW01005778.1, on the reverse strand, counting down.
TCTTGAAATTATTTTAAGCAAAAAATGTTTTATGATCCAAATCCAAAAAATCGATAGATTTTATAAAAAAAATTATTTCAGTGATAAGCATAAGCGCGCGCGCGTTAATTGTTACTTCTCGCTGTGCGGTAGCGCCTTGTTTACGGTTACGCGCGTTGCTGCGTTGGGCATGTTACTACAGGTCAAACGCGGTACCGCGCGCAAAGGTGAACGAGGCGCTACCGCATAGTGGGAAGTTTCACCCAACGCGCGTACGAGGTTTTTGTGATTTTTGACCACGACCTCGGGGAAAAAAATTTTGAAAAAAATTTATGACATCTAGGGGTCGAAGATGCATCGAAAAAGTGAGTTTTAAAAATTTTGCCAGTTGAGATAGGTACTTCAAAAAATAAATAAAACCGTTAACGTCCGTTTGGAGGGGAAAAAACTGGAGCGGGGGGTTGCTGATTTTTGTTTTACATACATTATATTTGATTTTGTAAAAATATTCCAGTTTACGTAGCCTATATTGGTAAAAATTCGTTAAAATAGCAATTCGCGTATTTCCCATTTCTAACGTTGAACCCCGAATTTTTAAATCATTTTTGGAATAAGTCAAGCGCGTTGTTTATAACTACTGCTCATTCAAAATCGGGCACAAAGACTCTATTTACGTGATTAATTTTATACAGTGAACACACTTACCACGATCCAAAAGCAAAGCATTTTTTTCACTCTTTTCAGGAATCACTACAATATCAACTCCACATCGACAAGTTCATTGTTTAAACGATCGCGAAGCAATGACCGACAAAAGTGTACTCATCGAGGTAAAAAATTCGCCAACTTACATAAAACGTCTGTAAAACCCAACCGTGCCAGTTTATAAGCCCACACGGAAGGTTCAAAAAATAGGACGATTCTTCCTACATTATATTACGAGTATTTCTTCATTTTGTGATATAACACGATAGCTCGTGTCTGTTGCTCAAATACGCAGAGTACAACCCTGAGGAAGCCAAGGGGGTAGGGGCGGGAATATTGAGACATTACTATCCGATCCGATAAAGTTTACGACGCGACAAGATTTCGCCCAGATAGAATCCTCCACAAACACTCGACACTTGATTGGTGGATAACACAATAACGCGACGCGACGGGTCAAGGTTTCTTTTTTAATAGAATTTCGTTAAAATTTCTAAAATTACATAATATCGAACGAATTTTTTTTCACAATAAATTTCCCCCAACGAGAGCCGCTAATAATTTATTACCCAAGTGACATCAACGCTCATTAACATTCGTAATGTCGCAGAAAATCATCAAGTTCGAATGGTACAAAAACATTGGCGTCTTAAGTAATCGATAAATTATGAAGTATTGGACGTGTTCTATTTGTTTAGGTAATTTGTAAATTTCACTTTTACCTATTTTCGAGCATAATTTATAACTTATTGTTTAATTTTTTTTTGTCAATTTATTCGAGTACATTTAATTACAGGTATGTAAATTAAACTCGAGAGACTACATGTACATTTCTGACATCGACATATAGATGAAGATTTGTTAATGAAAAAAAGTGTCCAACTGAATTACGTTCATTAATTTTTTTCTTTTTATTTTTTGTTTACATTCTTCACTTGAAAACAAGTTTTGGAGATTTGCAAACCTAATATTGGTCCTTGGTTTAATAATTCGTTGGAACGAAGGGAAAAACTAGTCAGCTGATTTTGAGTCTGGTTCAGCACGCGACAATAGTATCGAGAACCATTCAAAGGTTCTGCAAACAAAATTCATAGAGAATAAAATACACGAGGGAGGAAGACGACTAATATGAATAAAACACAAAAAATGTTGAAGGTTTTCAGATAACTTTAACCTGAGATTTTGTTCAATTGATTTCACCTAAAAAAAAAGGTGGGATTTACAGAGGAAAGCAAAAAAATGCTACATATTAAAATGACTCCCTTGAAAGACACGACTAACAAAGGCCATTACAAAATTTTACGACCTCGACATTCGAATTGAATCAAAAATAAATTTCAAAACCCATAACGCATAACAAAGGCTATTGTTAAGAAAGGTCTCCACAATTGAAAAAGGTTCATTGTTGAAGCGCCCTTCTCTTTTTTTTAGGTAAATCCAATGTAATTGAAATTATCTCAGTAATTACTGCGTACTTTTCAAACGCAATTGGTCGATTATCTAAGAATAACTTTCTTTATTGAGGAGGTAAAGTTTTTTGAAGCTTAGAATTTATGTAGTTGAAACACACGCGATTATTTTTGCCAATCAAAAAGATACATATCATGAGAGCAAAGGCTATAGGCAGATAAGCATTGGCAATTTACCTCGGGGTCCAGATTTTGATGATAATTCGGTATTTGGTGGATACCATCAAGAAACGTTCATGACCAAAATTTCAGCTCAATAACCCCCGAAAAAAAACAGATAGGAATTTTTTTTTAATTGTAGTTGACTGAATATTTTTGCGAAATGTGAGGCAAGGCAAAAAAACGTACAAAAATCGACTTTTTCGACACCAAAAAAATCACAAATTAATCTTGAAATTATTTCAAACAAAAAATGTTATATGATCCATAACCCAAAAATCGGTAGATTTTGTAAGAAAAATTATTTAAGTGATGAGCTTAGGCGCGCGTGCGTTAATCGGTACTTCTCGCTGTGCGGTAGCGCCTCGTTTACAGTTACGCGCGTTGCTGCGTTGGGCATGTTACTACAGGCCAAACGCGGTGCCGCGCGTAACGGTGAACCAGGCGCTACCGCATAGTGGGAAGTTTCGGCCAACGCGCGTGCGGGGTTTTTCTGATTTTTGACCATGACCTCGGGAAGAAAAATTTTTAAAAAATGTATGATATCTAGCGGTCAAAGATACATCAAAAAAATTAGTTTTAAAAATTATGCCAGTTGAGATAGGTACTTAAAAAATTAATAAAGTCGAAAACGTCCGTTTGGAGAGGAAAAAATCGGAGGGGGGTTGCTGATTTTTTTATGGAAGGTCCTTGTAAGGGTCTACCATGTACCAAAATTTCAATTAATTTCGTCATTTTTAATTCAAGAAAAAAAATTCCTATGTGATTTTCGAAAAAGAAATTATTTTGGTCATGAACGTCTCTTGATGATGCTCACCTAATATCCAAATATCATTAAAATCTGGACCCTGAGGCAGATCGCATGTGCTTATTTGCCTATAGCCTTTGAAAAGAAGTTTGATTAAAATGTAAAATTCAGATATGCAGCAATTTATTCTTGGCGGTAGACGGTAGAGGCTGAGTTACAAGGTAAGTTGCACCAAATAATCACAACACGAAAAAGAAAAGGTTGAAAATTTCTTTCTAAATCGAAACTAGACTACTGCATGTTACATATGTAACAATATTGACGACCATAGGAATGGTTGACCTTGGAAAGAAATGAAAAAATACTATTGCAACGCCGCCGGACGGGGACAAAGTACTAGTATTTGTATTTTTTACATGATGTGCACGCGTACGCATTAAAACAACCGCAAATGTACAGCACGGTACTGGTCACCGGTCGCAGAAGCTACCTGTGTAATTTCACCGATGAAAAATGCAGCCTTTAAGGTTACCACCAACTATTCTTGTAAATCATCATTCATCGTTCATCGTGTGACTGAACTCGAACGAAGAAAGAAGAATAAATAGAATCCTACTGCCACATATTTCTAATTAAATTCCAACTTGTATTGGTACACGGTGCACGATGACGATGACGATGCACCACACGGGCATATGTATGTGTGTTAGTGTGTGTATTTGAAAAAGCAACATACAAAGTCGAACTGGTCAACCATATGCGTGTTTTCTACGAATACCATCATTTGGAAATGGAATGGACGAGCTGAGAAGAGAGAACCGAGAAGGAAAGAAGAAAAAAAATCGTACAAGTCCGCCATCCGGAATATGGTCGAGTTACCGTATTGCCGCCGCGAAACCCTACTATCAATAATACGAAAGTAGAAGTGGCTGTTTAGGTTTTTAAACATTCTTATTTCTTATACTCGTACGTAGCCAGAGCTACGTATACGTAGCTGCAGTCTTCGCTTTGCTTTGGGTTTGCGTACAGTTAAGGTTACCACTTCACTTGTATGCTGGTTACGTCTCGTGGAGGCCTAAATTAGGCTAAACGTTTTCCTCGTTTAGTTCTTCGCGCCGTTCATAATAATCATATAAATTGTTTTTCATTGTTTTGTTTCATTATTAACGGTTATTTTGTTCTGCGGTTTCGTTTGGTTTCAAATTCCCATTTTCTATCTTTATCATTCGTCGCGTTGCCGATACGTTGAAAATGCCAAATTGTCCAAAATGCGATAAGCCAGTATATTTTGGTAAGTTTATCGTAATTACTTTCAAAAACGTGTTACATATTTACAAACGGTTACATTTGCCGAAAGTACGTAATACAGCTCACCAGTGACACTTTTTTGGAAATTGGCTTACTTCTGTACACACACATACTATAACTAGTAGCGTCTATAAGAAACCAAAACCACCCACCGGAGCATCGATTCGAGGATAAGAATTGCTACAAGAATATTCGATTTTCAAAAGCAAACAAATTTTCAACGGCTGCCTCTTGCACCACAACTACTTTGGTCTTAGCTCGAGGTTACATACCGATAAAAAAAACACCGTTACACGGCGCGCAGGAGTTGGCATATTGGTCCGAATACTCTAACGTTCGCTGCTTCATTATTCTAATTACTTTTTCATGTTCAACTTATTACATTATACATAAGTTATAAAAGTACTACTGCTGGATGACCGACACAATCGAGGAGTGAGCTACCGAAGTGTCACCATGTGCTTCTAGTTCTTCTACCCACTACCTGTAACTCCAACCTGCATCTGTTGCGCGTCTAGCGTCTACATCGTATATTTGTAATACCGAGAATGCGATGTGAGTGATCTGAAGCCCCCTTTTTTTGAGAATTTTTGCGTACCTAATAATTTTGGTTGGCAACATGTCCCTAATGCCCCCATTTTCCCCTAAACTGACTCGATATACTACAAAGAGTACGATATCTAACTCTGCTCAAAGAATAGCTATCCTTAAAATTTTTCAGATTAGATTTTATCATGTCGTTGTCGACTTAGCACTCATTCAAAGACTACTTAACTTCAAATTAAATGTATCGACGCGAATAAAAATTATTTTTGCTTACATCAACAAGTTTTATCATTTATATTACCACGAATTTGGTATCTACGTGTGAAATCGCGCTTACTGCGACAAATGACCATATGACTTATTCCAATCTAGAAATATGAATGACATAAGGTTTTTCAGCGAATGATATACTCGCGCGTAAATGTACCGAAGAAGACGTGATTGCAGAGCAGAAAAAATTAATTAAAAAAGTAAGCGTAAGAAATTTCAAATTTGATGATACTGACAGAAAAATTGACTACAAACGACGAGATTTCAAATTCAGGATATTTGTATGCGTTCGCTATCGAGTCAAAAATCGAGAAACGAGTATGTTCCTGTTCCTACTTTCTACGTAATTTGAAAATCGGTGTTTTTTCGTTCACAAATTAAGATTTTGACGATTTACTCGTAAATATGATGCGAAAGTAACTCGATCATGGAAAGCGAACACGTAAAAAGGAACATTTTTAGACCTCGTTGTCGAGCAAAAAACATACAAAAATCATGCGTGTCGATTCAAAAAAATAAGAAAAGTTTTTACATGTGAATTAAAATAATAGGCAGAGTAAAAAATGAGAAAAATAAACCAGCATCGAAATTATAAGGGTTTTTTCGGCACAAAAGCAATCGAAAACAGGATCAACGACGCGGATGATTATTAAAATTATACGATACGTGTACCTCGAACAATGAGCGCATGGAATAAATCATTCTCGAATGAGAAAATAGAAATCAATCGAGAGTCTCTGGGCTCCCCTTTTTTTTCGGTAATTACTTCTAATATGACATAATACGAATGCAGTCGAAATATAAAATCAAAACGATTTGAGGTTTTTAACACAGCCACGCGTTGTATCTTATCTATGTAGTTTTGTTGAAGAAAGTTCAAACTAACTGATTCCGCATGTAGCACCATTTCCCCCTCCCCAGAGTTGTCACAGAAAGAACAAAATTGTAAAGTCTATAGGCAGGTAAGCATAAGCGACTTTCCACCGGTGGGAGGTGAGTAACATCGAGAAACCTTCATGACCAAAATTTCAGCTCAACAACCCCCCCTCCAATTTTTTCCCCTCCAAACGGGAGTTTTCAACTTTATTTATTTTTTATATGTATCTATCCTACTCCGCGAAATTTTCAAACGACATTTTTTAGATGTATTTTCGACTCCTAGGTATCATATATTTTTTTCAAAATTTTGCCTTCACGGGGTCACGGTCAAAAATCGCAAAAACCGCGCGCGCGCGTTAGCCGATACTTCCCACTATGCGGTAGCGCCTCGTTACACTCACGCGCGAAGTTGCGTTGAGCATGTTACTACACGCGACGTCGCGCGTAAGTGTAAACGAGGCGCTGCTGCACGGTGGGAAGTACCGATTACCGTGCGCGCGCTTAAGCTCATTACTTGAATATTTTTCTTCTCAAAATCTACCGATTTTTCGGTTATAGATCGTAGAACGTTTTTTGTTTGAAATAATTTTAAGATTTTTTGGAGTCGAAAAAGACGAGTAAACGTAGTTCTTCAACAATAAAATCGGTGTTTCGAGTAACGAGAGCACGAAACTAATTCCTAATTTTTCAATTTTAAAACGTCGCGTTGCAATGTTCATTGAGATCGCAAACAATGTACTTGTAAGAAAGAAGGATTTGTTCATCGTGTATCAAAGCAGAATATGTGATAAGATAGGTCACCATATTTCGCCTTTAAACATCACACATTTGTAATTTAAATAATTACAAACTCGAAAATTATATACGATAAATTTTGCTTAAATTATATTCGCTGAAGAAAAATTCACGAACAGAAGCCAATTCGCACATGAAACACGCCCCATGCCGCACAATTAAATATTGGTGCTTGATACTCATTTAATATTACGACGCGAAATTTTGCATGATTCTAGCGGAGAGGAAAACATCGTTGGGTAAAGATTGGCATTCAGCTTGCTTGAGATGCGAAAAATGTAACAGAACTTTAATCCCGGGAGGACATTCGGAACACGAAGGAAGACCGTATTGTAATAAACCATGTTATTCGGCATTGTTTGGACCAAAAGGTATCACGTGACGCTATTTTGACAATTGAATCCGAGTGAGCGTAAAATGTCGTATCTTTAAGATATGCCTTTTTTTTTCTTTTACAGGATTCGGTCGCGGTGGTATCGAAAGTTACGTATACAGATAGAATAAATTAAAACGAAATCTTCTAAAACATTTACTTATGATTAGTTTAAGCTACGATTGTAAATACTTATTACTCGAATATTCATACTTGAAATATTTTAATTTTCTGTTCAATGTTTATAAAATCTTTATGTACACCATCATAAGCAATAGCACGCTTCGCGTAAATTCTACAAGAAACTTCGACATCGAACAACTCGTTTCTGGCATAAAAATTTCTCAAAATTTCTCGCATAGAGTAACAGACAACAGTAAAACAAAAGTTCATAAATTCGAATCAACGATAACAAATGATCAGGACCAAATCATTAATCATTATTAAGGAAAAATTTAGAATAGATTCAGACACCGGTGATGACCTCGTGAACAGGTAATTTATCACATTTTACTGACGATTGGTTCGCTTGTACCTAATGACTGGTGGATGTACACGAAAGGTAGGTTTTTTCATGTTTCACCAATACACAGAATTTCAATTGAACAATTACTTAATTTGAATTAGATAATATGAAGTAAATAAGTATGTGATCTCTGGTCAGTCGTCGGAGAGCGCAGGTACTTCATAGAATATTATCAAACGAATATGCGTACTCAGTATTTGAAATCTCGCAAACCAAGTCCAAATCTGGTAACTACAACTACGTAGTAAGTACTAACCACTAATATGAATCAAGAAAGTACTCACTACTCATCACATCATCGGGTACAGCAGATGACCGGAAATTTGACGACGATCGCACAGACATCAATAGAAAAGGTTACGAGACAACATAATCACCACAAATCATTCACAATCACACAATTTCGGTAATTTCTTTTAAAAAGTAGTCACTTTTATTCAAACCACTTAACATCGCGAATTTACATGAATCACAAGCGTAAAAGGAAAAAAAACCGCGAATTGATTATCTTCACCATATAACTTCGATTTTGTTGTTCACGTAGGAGAAAAGTTACACAAACCTCCGTCTATTATTGTCATAGTAAGTAAAAACTTCAACTTTTGAGTCGAAAGTTTAATCGATAACCTATTTTACTTTATTACCATCGCGTAAAAAATTCATTTAAACGTTGAAACGTTTCGCAATTGCAAATTTTTCGAAACTTTTTTCTAATTTTTTGTTTTTACGCTTTCGAGTGTTAAGTAATCAGTTCACAACTGTAGACATATGTACGTCAGATTAAATAATGACCAATTGGAGCCGTCGAAGCACAATCATAACTGATGAGGTGTGACGTGATTTATTACCATGATACAACCGTGACGCTACCAGACGCGACATGACGACGAGATTAAATTTTTGGGTTTTGATTTGAACTTTCAGTCTTATCAATATTTACATTTTGTGGTCTGAGCCGTTTGAGGTACTTTACTTTACTCCGCTTTTTCCCCGGAAATATTGCATCGATTTCGTTACTTATTTTTTTTTAAAACAAGAGTTAATCCACTCGAGAGTGTGGCATGGAAGCCCTTTTTTCGATTTATTAACTGACAAGTGAGTAATATCAAAATTGGTGCGATTGAACCAGTAGTACGCATTATCTAGAGCCTTTTTGAAAAATAAAGCTCTTCTATGCTGCACTTGTGTAGTAATTTCAAACAGATTCGTAAAAAAAATTTCAAAAAGTATAGTTTAGCCAGGGGCAGGTCGGGGGACATACGTTTGACCAAATTCGTTCTTTTCATATAATGCGTTGAATGCACGAATGATAAGAACTTTGATCAAATCATTACAATCGTTTTCACTGTGAAGCATTGCCTTAAAGTTACCATTTTCTTTTTCAATTTTCCTTTCCATTATCATTTCTGAGGTTATTCTTTTGGGACTGTCAAGAATCTGTTGGAGCGCTAATGTGAGGTGCCTTTTTGTAAGTTCAATAATGAACCGCTACGAGTCAGAAATTAAAATTCTGTATCTTAATATTCGAAAATTGCTAGTAAATTTTGAAAATTTCACAACCATAAGTGTATGATTGCGCTGATCGACGTCTCATCGGTACCTCTTCGTTAGTTTCATCAATTACGACCAGATATCAGATACTTTGCTTGGCAGTCCCATTCTCCCTCATTACAGTCTTGTCAGTATTTACATTTTGTGGTCTGAGGCAGGGTTCTGCAGCACCAGAACCAAAAACTACCAAAACGTACAAAACCGAAAAAGAAAATGAGAAGAGTAGAACAGATTAGGACCATTTCGAAATGCTCATTTGCAAAACCATTATAAAACCAGAACAATTGAAAGCAAAATATGAAAAAACCATTATGCTATGAACAACAACCGAAACAAAAAGAAACCAAAACCGGAACAGAAGAAGAACCATACCGAAATTAAATTCTTCATAAAGACCACCATCAGAACACAAATGAATCGTTTAGTAAAAATCCTGAAGACCACCACCTCCAATTAATGAACGGATTCCTTTCTGGTTCCGGTTCCTAGTGATAACTTCACTTCTTTCATCGTATGTTCTCGATTGAAGTTTGGTCTTTTTTTTGTTTTTTTTTTTCAATGTTTTAAGAATATGAACCAGCAAATGAAAGATTTATGAAAATTTGCTTTTTATTTCATTTCTTAATTCATACAGATTATGGTGTACGAAGGGCATTAAAAAAAAAAGAAAATTTGAAAGAAGTCGTTTCGTATTGTTTTTTTTTTGAAAACCAGAAGAAACCGAAGAACTGAAAAGAATTGAAATGGTTCTGTTGAAAGACTACCACAAGCTGGTTTAAAAAAACAAGTATTACATTAACGATAAATTCGACTATGATCTCAAAAATACCCAATTTTCCTCGAAATAATGTATTTTTTTATGATTTAAGTGCATACCATTTGCTACAACATGATCGAAACGTGAAATTGCGATGCGTTTATGGTACACTTAATTACTTAAGCAAAGATTGAAACATCATTAATTTGAGTAGGAAAGTTCTTCAGAATTTCACACGAAAACGATGGTCATCTTTAAAAGATATCTTGAATAAGCCGCGTACATTCGTACTTGAAAAGTTTTCATTTATAAATTTTACTTATAATAACTGAAATTATACAACTATGCGAACAATTCATCAATGAATCGTTGAAATTAAGGAAAACATTTCGATGGAAGTGTCGAATGTTGCTGAACTGAGGTCGCCGATCACGTGACCTCAAAAACATAAAATTCTCCAGAAAATTTCAAAATCGAAATTATGTCGTATTCAGCGCGAAAATACGCTAATTTAAATATAATACGTTCTGTGTGCCTGATAAATATATAGATAGGCAATCATTATGTCAGATGAGGAATAAAAATTGAATTCATGTTGAATTCTAAGGCTAAAAAGCCTGTTGGAAGGGGTATTATTATAACATCGAAAATTACATATTCCAATATAGTCAGATGAATACTTGGCTCCTCGAAATTATCGTAGTTTATTTCGTGATTTCAACGCAATTGTTTTTAAAATCTAAAAATGGAATAAAATTTCATTCAAGGTACCTACGTAAAATATAAAATTTTACCAATTAATTTGAGTAAGAAATGTTCTTCAAGAATTCACACGAAAATAATCATTGTAGAAAATGATTCGTAATTAAAATTTATTTGATTTATTTTTGAAACGAAAAATAATCTTTATACTATAGAAAATCAACATGATTCAGGATTCAGTACATTTTCAAATTTGAAGAACTATTCGTCAATCAACATAAACACTAAAGTTAAAATTTCGGTCAAAATGTCGAATATTGCTAATTCGAAGTCGCCAATCACTATCTGACCTCAAAAAATACCGTCTCTCAGAAAAATTTGAGATCGGAATTCGACACTTCACACACCTCAGTCGGCTTTCTGGGGTTCAAAATAAACGAAATTTTGATAAATGTTGTAGATTTTAATTTCATACCGATGTTTATTCATTTTGACAATCGGAAGGCCAATTGAGATATATGAGGAGTCGAACGTCAGATTATCGCATTCGTAGAATTGATTGCGATTATTGGTTTAGGTGTCGACCGAGAGGGAAAAAAACGTATCCCAGAATCAAGTATTATACTCGTTTAAGTAATTAGGTATACGTATACTATACCACTCTACATATTAGGTAAATTGGTACTTTTACCAACTCTTGTATGTGAGATAAAGTGATGGATTGGATGAAGTATAAATGAAATAATCGTTTCTGGTGCTTAATCGTTTTCGATAAATATTACAGCATTTTTAATTACTTTCTTATCGCCGCTTCATTTATCCAGATATGATTCTTATTGATTAATGATTCTCGAATCGTCATTTCTATTTAAAGCTGCGATATTTTCACGAGTAGTTAAGATACTAATACTAACAGTAAAATTGAAGCGTGTAATAAACAACTAAACATTTTGTGAAGCACTGTGGTGGAAGATATGCGCTGAATAGCAATCATAATAACTGAACTTGTTTGAAGATTCGTTCTAAATTTCAGATTGTCGCTTATTTAAAAGCATGCAACTCCTCATATTCAAAGTTACGCTCTTCTTCGTGAAACAAAGAAGACTCATGATCAGTTTCCGAAAAAACGTCTACGATACGCTTGGTGATTTGAGGTAAAAAACAAATTTCACTAATTAAAGTATTTGATATTTACTTTTCCATTAAATATTCGACAAATTAAAAATTGATTTCTATTCATCGCATCATTTCGACAGAATACCGGTGGAGTCGAAAATCATTCAAAAATCGAAGCTACTCGACATATGCAAGAAAATTTGATTTATTACCCTTTATTCGTATCGTTAGTTGTTTTAAGATTTTATAAAAACAGATTTCGTATAATAAAAGTAAGTCAAATAAATTCCAATTAACACGTTTCCAAAAATTAAAATTGTAAACGTATTAATATACTGTACGGAGAACGACGCACATACGAAAGTTAGGTATCTAATACACAGTTACACGTCGATTTAATTTTTTGTTTGCGAAATGTCTTCTTCACCTGGGTGCGAAATAAGTAATAATAAAAAAAATCGTTAAATGTGATAATTTCGAATTTCTATGAAAATGAGGAGGAAAACAATCCACCCCTTGGCGCATTTCTAAAAAAGAAATGATCTAATTAGACACACTATGCCGCGTCCATCGCCGCACCGCGCCGCGTAGCAACAGTGAAACCAAAAAACGCTCTTTGCGACAAAAATAAAATTCTCAAACGTAGCGCAGCAGCTTGTGAATGTTATACTTACGTATAATTCAGCGTTAAATTAATCAAACATGACAAACTCTTTCATAAATTAACCGCACACGTTTTAAAATGATAAATAAAGCAGGCGCTTGTTAAATATTTTTTAAAACCGTCAAAATGCATTTGTTTTTATTTACAATCGGTTTGCGAGCACCTTGTGAAATTTTTAGCGGCAACTTAAACCTCGTACGTGTTCGGTTTCGTTCGACGTTTCTCGTACGCTGCCATTACTACAATGCGGTCCGCCTGCCTAGGTGGGAGGTAGAGGGCGACTTTGTGATTGGTCAGAGGCGCATACCGACATAGAGTGTATTGCGCCCGCTTCACGTTTATGTTCTGTATGTTTCGTACGGTAACTCGACTGCGGACTGTTATGTGGTGCTTTTCGAAGTTTGTGTTCATTTTTTTCGACATGTCGCGCGTTGTTTTTTCTTTTGTTCGTATTACGCGTACTTTATACTGTTAATGAAAATTTTTTTCTCAATATTTCATCATGAAATGAATTAATGTGTTGTGTGTTCATACGAAGTGTTTATAATATTTCGCGCTAAATATGCCGCACGTTAGTAGCGACGGCGGCGGTGATGATTTATGCAGTTCGGATGAAGTTAAAGTCTATAAAGAAGAAGGTGAAGGTGAAAAAGAAAGATCTTCTGAAAATCTCAACGAATTTGCGGAAGAACAACACGATTTAATTGATCTTTCCGAATCAGAGGTAAGAAATGTGAATAATTAATTTGGCGAGGCAACGTGTTCGTAATTCGTATCGGTATCGTATTCATTGTATACGTGAATATCTTATCTTTATCTTTTGTAGTCGGCTCGCACTCGGACTGTTCTGTTCGTCTGTTGTTATTCTATTTCTACGCTTACATAAGCAAGGTGCGTTATCGTTGCCGGAATATTTATGTAATGTATGGTCGTCTCGTTGATTCGTCTGCCTTACAAGAGCCTTCTTTTAATAATTTACATACAACTTTGTGTGTACTTGTACCATTTCTTAGGTCATGTACCGTACCTTTTTTTCCAATACGTGATGAGAATTTTTGCCCCGATTTGCGCGTACATGAACCCATCATGCATCATTCGACCATCTAGTCAGTGTTTTTCGTGAGCATACGTGACGTACCTACATTTAAATGTCAAGTTGTACTTATTGCTGTGTGTCGATGACAATATTCTCGTCCGAGTTAACTTGCTAAATTTACGAACCATTTAAAACTCGTTATTAGTTGATGGCTTTAAATTTTGATTCATTTTTAATTGGCTCGCTCTTGCAATAATTTTGTCGGTACGTTATGCCACATTTAGTGAACCTGCGTATACTACACACATTTTGAATGAATACAGATATATATCGGCGAAGCGACTTTTTTGTTTTTGGTGCGTAAATGTTTCCTCAGGATTGATTTCCAGTGAAGATCGATATCGAATTTGTTTACATTTTTGAAAAAGTTCATATGTATACGTAGTACGTACAGTGCATCCGGTTGATGTTGGTACACCCCCGCGCAAAAATCCCATCGCCGTAGATAAGTAATGCTAATAAATTATTTTGAACCCTAATCGATGTTGATAAATTGCTATTTTGATTAAAATAAAGAATTGAGTAGATATTAAATTAATAACGAAGAATAATCGTTGATAATCGATGATTTAATTTTTTCGTATGTTTTTTTTTTGTACTGTAATTTGCACACACTGACGTTTCTATTCACGTTGTTTGTATTTCGTTCAAGTGTCGCTACTTTTTACGCGTCAGCTACGTTGATGGAATTTTTGCGCTGAAGGGTGCTAAGATCAACTGGTCATACTGTATGTATATGTAGTACGTACCTACGTACACATACCAGATTTGCGATAACTGATTATTGAAGGATATTGTCGCTAAGGCACGATACTATACCTTTACCTATACCTATACCTATTGCCTATACTTATACCTACTCTTACACGTCGTAACCATTGGCCTGTCTTAATAATTGCTTTTTTCTCGAATTTAATTTCACAACCCATCAAATATACCCTTCTCAACGCAGCGTCTAAATCAAATTCTTCGATATTTAACGAAAAATTACCATAGGCCTGTTGAAAATCGATACGTAGTCTACGAAAGTATATATGTTTCGTGCTCTCGAAATCGAAACGATGGTATTTTTAGTCAGAATCGAGAACGTTTTATAGCGATAAGTAAAAGAAAGATGTACATTCGACGACCTCGAAAAAACTACGATTTGAACCTCGTTCCCTGTCGATCGTTTTGACCGGCTGTGAGAAATTCACGCAGTTATTTCGATGCATAACGCTTTATCAAAACTTAATTGCCGAGTTGAACCGATAAAACCATGCGTGCGTGTATACGTCAAATTACATGCCTAAATAGGTTCGATTATAACGATTTAATAAGATACTTAATCCTTTGATGTGTCGTTTAATCAACTTAATATAAAAGAATTATTCATAACCGACGTCGTCGTCGTAGTGGATTGATTGTCGCAGTTTTTAATTATGAATTTTTGCCTACTAGATTTCTACTATGTAGTTGTACATAAGAGATACATGTCTGAAGTACTTGACGGACGTGAAGTTGAAAAATTGAATGAAATGCGAATTGTTGATTAATAAATTTACGAGTTTTTCTACAAGTTATGAAAATTGTATCGAGATATACAATTTTTGGTCAGTGGTCAAAATTCAAGAATGTCGATTTTTTTCTCTTACCTAATTGGGACTGTCACGCAAAGTATCTGATATCTGGTGGGGATTGTTGAAATTAACGTGGGAGTATCGATGAGACGTCGATCAATGTAATCAATTACGAAATTTCGTGGTATTTTTTGAATTTAAATACAAAATTTTAAAAGAGAAGGTACCGCACATTAGCGCCCCAGCGGATTCTTGCCAGTTTCAATAACTAAGGCTGAGATTTTTATATCATAAGAATCGGGTTTCATGCGCGGAACTTAGTGGATCGGATTGAATCAGAAATCTGTTGTGATTATTTGGAGACGAAAGTAGGCATTTTAGCAAATGTAAGATGGCAGACAATTCAAGTGTAAAAATAGAGGAGCTTTTGTGAGCGACATAGTTGTGGATATCAAAGTTTATGGAAAAAGCGTACCCAGCGTATTTTTGATATGCCTAAAAAAACCACTGGAAAAAATGTGTAAATACAATAGAACCTCGGTTATCCGACTTCCCATTACGAATTTTTGAATTTTGACCAAATTAATAATTTTTTATTTTTTTTCCAAAGAAAACAGTCCAAAGTTTCTGCTTGGACTCGTTTACTCTTTTTTTTTGTCATAAAATTGATCCAAAGCAAAAACTTTTAACCGACTTGAAAAAAAAAATTGAAAAAATTTTTTTTATAAAAAATAAAAAGCAAAAAATTTTTTTGCTATTTAAATATCTTTTACTTGAATAAAAGTTCTTTTCGAAGTATTAAATAAAGGTTTTCGTCAATTTTTTTCTCGTTATTTATCGAGCTTCAGCGAAAATCGATTATATGACTTTTTTGGACATATGATCTCTCTTCGCCCCAATTAGGATCGGATAATCG
Organism: Maconellicoccus hirsutus; assembly: GCA_003261595.1. Classification (NCBI taxonomy): domain Eukaryota; kingdom Metazoa; phylum Arthropoda; class Insecta; order Hemiptera; family Pseudococcidae; genus Maconellicoccus; species Maconellicoccus hirsutus. The sequence continues at coordinate 15,862 of QBDW01005778.1, read as the reverse complement.
AGGCTCCACTGTACATAAAAATCTCAGCCGTACTAATAAGTATACACTCGTATTTCGTTTTTTAGTTGTTATCGTGATTTTCTCGTCAGTTGGATTTTTTTCCGCGTAGTTATTCTTTTCTCTTCGAGTTAGGTATTTATTCAATTTATTCGTATTTTTCATACGACGGAATTTAAATTACGACCTTTCGTGAAACAAAGGTAATAGATTATTCGTCTTTTGGAATTTTCAAAATCGAATCATTCTTTGAAAGATGTAAGAAGGATTGGTTGTTTTACTTTGACCACAGAAGGATAAAACGAATAACATTCGACTTCACCATGTCGAACCTTCCCTTCTCGATTCCAAGAAATTGAAATGTCTTTTTCCATTCAACTACGATATTCGGCGCCATGTACGAGTATTCTATCCCGGCAACTTGTTTCCTTTTCTAAGGTATGCCTAGCAAGGTGCATGAAGACTGCACATTTCGCCTATTCGCCAAGTACGACTGTGGAAATGCGCGTATCGTTTGAGGTTTATTATTACTCGGAAGCGACAGAGAATACTAACATCGCGCCAATTCCTCGCGAAGATAAGGTTTGTCGATAAAGAAAGAAAAACACGTATATCAATACCCATAGCGTGTACTCGATGATAAGAAAAAACACGACGGCAATTTGTGGGCTTGCAAGGTTTTTCGTCAAATATTACGAAGAGAACTTACCACGTATACGAATTTTTCGATACACGTAATATATGGAATACCGTGTAGTGTATGGTTCACGTACACTTTGCGTGAAGATTATCGGTACAAAGATGATTGGTACCTTTGCCTAGCGTAGTGATTATGCCAGCGAAATTGACGACATTGGATGCAACGCAGGATAAGCCCAAATTGAGCGATAACTCGGTGTCGAACGGAGACCTGAAAATGGTCCAATCCAGAACAATACCACGCGTTGGGATTGTTAATCGAACTGTCACCGGAAGGGATATGTATTACTACGTAGATCTTTGTGCCTTTGTGCGATCACATAGAAATGCCATGTCAAGATATTATCGTACGAGTTACGCGCGGAAAAACGTCGATACCCGTCGTACCTGTTGCGGCTGCGGTGACCGGCACATTAACGGGTTCCCGTCGAAGGCGCGACTGCGATTTTCACGGTGGCCACGCCAATGAACTCGATACCGATAATAAAATCTCTGCGGATCGGTCGTTAAAAAAGTTTTATCGATCGAAAGTTCGCCCGTTTGATTCTCGCTTCGGTTTGGATGGGAAAATATGGTGCAACAAATATATACTCGTCGGCGTAGCGTACCTAAGTACACCTTTTATCGGCTCGGATACTCCTTTTTTCGCTCTCGTTATAAACCTTTCCGAGCCAAGTGCAAAAACGTTAACGATTCGGTAAACGTTTACATTTAGTAGGTAACAAGTAACTAGGTATAGTTGAAATTACGAATAACCGAGGTTACAATGTGCGTAATAAAATAACGCAAGGAAAAAACTGGAACCGCGAAAAATAAATTTAATAAACGCGCAATTAACTCGTTGTTAAGTGTATTTTACTCTTTAGGTAAATTGATATTCGAGTATGTTATGTACTTACAAGCGAGTTCCGCATTTATGCGTAATTTTGTCATTGTCTCGCCCTCTTAGTACAGTTATTTTAGGGCAAAAACCAAATTTACTCTTTGATTTTTTCGCAAAAATTTGTTTAGTGGTGGAAATTTGGAAAAAATGTCTCTACGAAAGTTGCAGAGAATGAAAAGATAAATATTTTTGCATCAAAGTTTTTTTTGTGGAAGGTCATGCAAAAGAGCTGGAGCCAGGGGATGGTCTTTTTAAAAAAGGTTCCACCCCCCGGAGCGGTTAATTGTGAACGGCGACGATTTTTTGAAACGTTCATGACCAAAATTTCAGCTTCCTCCTCCCTCCCGTTTTCGAAAATCAGATAGGAATTTTTTTATTAAATTACAGTCAACGGAATTAATCCAAATTTTGGTACATAGTGGACCCTTACAAGGGCCTTCCATGAAAAAAATCAACAACTCCCCACTCCAATTCCCCCTTTCAAATCTCATTTTTTCAATGTATTTTTGACCCCAAAATGTCATATAGTTTTTTCAAAATTTTGTCTCCTCAGGGTCGTGGTGAAAAATTACAAAAACTGCGCCCGCGCGTTGGCCAAAACTTCCCACTATGCGGTAGCGCCTCGTTTACCGTTGCGCGCGACTCCAAGTTAGGCTCGTAACATGCCCAACGTAGCAACGCGCGTAGCCATAAACGAGGCGCTACAGCACAGTGAGAAGTACCAACAACGCGCGCGCGCCTTAGCTCATAACTTGAATAATTTTTTTCTCAAAATGTACTGATTTTTGGGATAACGTTTTTTGTTTGAAATAATTTCAAGATTATTTTGCGATTTTTTTGAAGCCAAAAAAGTGGATTTTTATACGTATTTTTTGCTTTGTATTGCTTTGTGAGAAAATCATTTTTTTCGATTCAAAATAATTGTATTCTCTGCAACTTTTACAGAGAAATTTTTTCCTAATTTTCACAACTTAACAAGTTATTGCGAAAAAACCAAAAATTGGACCCTTTAAACCCCTAAGAAGGGGGAAAGATATCAACCGACCGATCGAAAGTTCCGGAATATTAAAAAATTCCCGTTCCGGTAAATTAATTTTGGTTTTTGCACTAAAGTGATTCTACTATCTTTCGTTGAATACATTAAAGCGCGTTTGATTAGAACCCCAAAAATGTTTGTAAGATTCTTTACGTAAAACGCTTACCTTGTTCAGTTATCGTTGCTGATCCTCCAACTCAACTAGAATAAAATTTTCGTATCTGGTTTTCTGTCAAAAAATTACGATCGAATTGACAGCAACGAAGAGTGTTGTATTGTGAATAATAGTCCAAACAAAAATAAGAAAAAAGTTGAATGACGAGACGCAACAAACATAACAGGTGAATAAACAGAAAAACACTTTTTCCGACTACCTTTTTTTTAAAAATATTATTTCTCTAACGAGGGTATAAAGGCGGTGGTAACAAGCATTTAACACGTCTATTGTAATGTAGTTTCGCTTGATAAGCTTTTCCCGCCTTTCAACGTGTACGAGAATCTGTCGAAGGAAAAAGAACGAAAAAAGATTCCGTTGAACGTGCTACGCTTGGAAAAAAAAGAATTCTTCGAGATCATTTCGAAAGCATATCGGTTGGAAAATTCGAGCTTTTCGAGAGAATCACGCGAGAAATTGAATTTTTTCCTTTTCACTTTTGTAGACCCTTTTTTTTAATTAGATGATAAACTTTGTACAAAGTTGTAAAAAAATTCGGAGAATTTAAAAAACGAAAAAGCCGGCATATTGAAGAAGTTTTTCATCAGTTTTTGCGTCGAGTTTCGTTATCGGGGTTTTTATCCATTTTTGTCGGATGACCTGTGATGACTGACATTGAGTACAGGTAATGTTCAGCAAAGAGGAGTGTTTTGTGTAAAATTGAATTGCTAGAAACTGTCGAGCACTGTTGGTAGAAAATGGTTGTATCGATTTGGAAAAAAAATCATCTTTTCGGTGCTAACATTACACCTTTTTTTATGTCATCGGATGCACTTGTCGTTGTTTTAATTGTCGAATAAATTTCACCTTTACGCGAGAAACTTCACGAAAAATTTATGAAAAAAAAAGAAAACTAGGTAGAATGCAACGATGACGCTTTATGGCGTATTCGCGCTAGCACATTTACAAACGGCGGCGAAAATTAATTTAAATTTATTATCGACGTTTGTTCTTCGAATAATGACGGCTTTATTACTGTCGTATTTTTTTGGCAATCTGTCAACTCGCGTACTAACGCAACATGGTAATATTTCGACGCAGTTTTTTGTTCTCTCTCACTCTCTCCCTCTTTCTTTCTCTCATTGCCGAACTTATTCCGCGTACGCATGTATCGTATGCCTGTGTACTGTATATAGAAGTACCTCTTCTATAGTATGCTCCGCGATGGTTACACTTGGTATGGTAACGTAACGTCTGGACTGGAAGCAACGATTATAAGATGCGACGCGACGCGATGAGGCGTATAGGTAGAGGTATGTGTATGTGTGTATATGTTTATATGTTTAAATCACGTGGAGATTTATTTTTCCTCCATGTGTTGAGACGATTTGAGAGCAGACTTCGGATTAGGCACGTGATCGTCGTAATGTTAACCATTCCATTTGTCACGTTTGCCGAGATAATTGAGAATCGTACTAGTAAAACTTTAAAAAAAAGGTACTACGAGCCTGTCTATACCTACATACAGATGTACACAGACATACCACATACGTACTTTCTGTTACTACTTATCAGGGGCGGGTTTAGGCAATTTTTTTAAAACGATAGAAGTAATGGGATGCAAGTTTGTTCTCGGATCAAAGGTAGCCTACCGTGGTCTTGAGATTGGGACAGTGTAATTTTTGCGACCACTTGCGACGAACGATTTTACAAGCGATTTAATTTCGTCAAATTCATAAATTTTGATTGAAAATTCATACGCATATATTGATCTATTGCGAGTCAAATTCGGCCATATTTAAATCAATACTTTTAACGAAGATGTTCAACTCTCCAAAATATAAATCGACTTCAAATCTATGTTTCAAAGCCATAAAAACAAATTTTTTGACTTATCACACAGCAAAACTTGAAATTTTCCGAATTTCTTGGTTTTCTTTCTTTTTTCCAATCTCTCTCTCTCTCTCTGAAATTATAAATAGCTCGAGACTTGAATTCAGCGACCTCAAAAACATACATTTTGACATATCACACGTTAAAATCCATAATTTTCAAATTTACCTACTTCCCCTCCTGGTTTCCCCCACTCTAAAATTAAAAATGACCTCAGATTCGCACTCAGCGACCTCAGAAACACTAGATAAAACATGAAAAAAACATTTAATCACGATACAGCCTTAAGTTACGATTTTTGGATGTTTTGGACCACTGTGCGACGCGACGCGACGATGGTGACAGTGACGAGCTTTTTTTTTGTCTCTTGTAAAGTGTATGTCTACGTTTGTATGTAAGCCTATGTGTATTGCGTATGGTGTATCCTATGTAAAACGATGGTAAAGTGCGTGTCTGCCGGTCAGTGCTTCCTAAAGAGAGTAGGTACAAATGAATACTTGAAATTTTGTATGAAACGCGGGAAGAGAGGTGCGGTACAATACGTTTACGTACATTGAATCCGTGGGGAGGTAGTGAGGTACTCAGCGAAGCCCGGATATTCAATTACTCGACGCAAAGCGCGAACCGTGTTTACTATCGAGCGTATATAATTACATATTAGTCGGACTATTTATCACGTAAATTCTCTAACTAATTTAATAGAAGCGGAATCGAAAAGAACAGGTGGGAAGATAGCGGTGGTATTGTGTCCTAATCCGATGTAGGATTAATTTTTTTATAAAAGACATATATCCAAAGGATAGGTATTAATTTTTTACCATTACGTCGATTATTTACAACCTAATAAGCTACTATTATCGAAATAGTAAAGAAAACCAAACGCGCACCCTCTACTTTTCTGCCTTCGTGTACGAAGCAGCGCGAAGATCGGAGATTTAAATGAGCGCGCGGAGTGCAAGAGAATGCGGGAAACCTATAAGATGCGTCGTCTCGCCTCCCTTCGTCTCGCGTCACGTCACGTCGTAAATTACCGACGCGTTTACCTACGTGTATTTAATTCTTTCGTTAATTTTCGCTGGCGGTCGTGAAGACGACTCGCTTCGTTAATGACTTCGATGAAAAAATCAACAACCCTTACTCCAATTTTTTCCCCTCCAAAGGGACGTTTTCGACTTTATTTATTTTTTTTAAGTGTCTATATCACTTGGAAAAATTTTCAAATCTCATTTTTTCGATGTATTTTTGACCCCTAAATGTCATATATTTTTTTCAAAATTTTGCCTCCTCAGGGTCGTAGTGAAAAATTACAAAAATTGCGCCCGCGCGTTGGCCGAAACTTCCCACTATGCGGTAGCGCCTCGTTTACCGTTGCGCGCGACTCCGCGTTAGGCTTGTGACATGCCCAACGTAGCAACGCGCGTAACCATAAACGAGGCGCTACAGCACAGTGAGAAGTACCGATTACGCGCGCGCGCCTAAGCTCATAACTTGAATGATTTTTTTCTCAAAATCTACCGATTTTTGGGTGATGGATCGTATAACATTTTTTATTCGGGACAATTTCAAGATTATTTTGCAATTTTTCTGAAATCAAAAAAATCAATAGCGCTGTGTGTCTGTGTGCGTGTGCGTCGTATCGTCGAACGTACTTTTGTAACCTCGAGGCGATCGTAGCTTCGAGGTGTTAGGTTAACCAAACCGATTTAATTGATAAGGAAGAACGGAAGCGAGAAAAATTGCTGAGCCGGAAGCCAAGACGTGACGAGAGTTTGAAAAATAACGTCCCGAAAATATCCTCGACTTTGGTGATGCGATATTCGGCGGAGAAAGGATGTAGATCGTACCAACGTCACGATTCACGAACAATTGTACCTACGAGATTTGTTTCGTCGATTCGGTGGCTTCTTCGGCGGTCGCAAAGGTCAAGTCGCAAGTCGAGAATGCTGCGGTAAAAATAATCTTCCCTGGTTAAGTCTTTTTGTAGTTTGAATAGAGACGCGAAGCTATCTTTCCTTTTGAGGTTTCGAACCGCGCCAAATATTCGTTATTCTCCGGGGGCAAAAGTACTCGATGTTCGTTTGTAGGGGGAGAATTTTCGTGAAATTTTTTCAACTACCTACTTGGAACGCGGTTCTCAAGAGAAATGACTCGCAGCTGGAAAGTGGAAACGGAAGAAGGTAAAAGTTGAATCGAATCAGAGCGTCTTTTCATGTCACGAACGAATACTCGTCAACGCAGCGGTAGAATGCGACCAAACGAATACATCGTAACGACCAAATAAGTTGATATTATTTAACACGAAAGAAGCGGCATTGAAAAATTGTGTATACGTAAGAATGGGAAAAAATGTCCGCGTGCACGTCGCGGAGTTGCCATAGGTATTAGGTACACGATAGGTGGGCCGGATTGATTAATGAAATGATATCGCTGTACGAGTGAAGCGAAGGATCGCTGATGGTAGAAACAAGCGTGCGACGCAATCCGACTACAGGGAACTAAACCCTTGCGAGGCCGTTGGTAAAGGATTCGGTCGTTCGCGCGTTTCAGAGACATTGGCTGGCATCGTCTTCGCGACCAAGTTCCGGCGAAGACGCGGATGACAGGCAAATTGAAAGGAGACGAGTAAGAATGTCGTAGGGTATGAAGGTAATTGGTGATGCTCAAGGGCGCAGGGCAAACAATGTAGAAATGCCGAAGATCATCGAGGAGCAGTGGAGGTAGTAACGTGTACGGTGCCGGAGAAAAATGAAGATTGTTTTTTAAAATCGACAATTTTCGAACTTGCAAATGACGATGATCGGTAACCGATTCGTGGAGGTGTGTGCGATGCATCCATGCGCATTACCCGACTGCTGCAAACTAGTAGATGTACTCTATGGACTGAAGCCGTTGCTATCGCGACTAGTACTTTGACGCGTTTATGCTACTCTATTCGTTATAATTATGTATGTAGCGGCGACGACGACGGGCATTGTTCCAAGTTCAAGGTCATCGGTACGGTGGCTCGTTGCATTAACGCGATCGAGACCGCATGTACAAGCTAGAAGGTATCCCGATCATCTATTGTGTAAATGTCTATACATATACCTAGCCTATTACCTACGTATCACCGCTTACGTATAATTAATCGCCGCACCGGCCTGCTAGACGTTGTCCCCGGTGTACATCTACGTACGAGTAGTTACATACGAAATGGTACAATCATTATATTCGTATAACTTCCATTCGCGTAAAACTCTCGGTCTTTGGACTCCCGCATATATTCTCAATGGGCGTTGCGATGCTGCGCACTCCGTAACGTAAGGCTAACGACTGCGTTTCCTTCGTCTACTTTCCTTCCATCGCGTCGTTCTTCTATCGTGGATTTTTTGCGATTGGTTGACGACGATTTTTTCTTTGGTTTATTTGTAAGATGACCTCATAGTATCGACATGTACAACTCGATCGTTTTCCTGTACCTACCATTTCGTATTGCATGCGCGATTGCAAATCGTATAATGTTCGGGTGTTTTGAAATTCGATCGTGTTCAGTTACCCCTCCACCCCACCGATTTTCCAAAAATAATTTGTTTCTCGTAAATCAGATAAGAATTTTTTTCAAATTTAAGTTGACGAAATTAGTTGAAATTTTGGTAAATGATGGACCCTTATGAGGGCCTTCCATAAAAAAATCAGCAACCCCCCACTCCAATTTTTTCCCCTCCAAATGGGCATTTTTGACTTTATTTATTTTTCTTAAGTACCTATATCAACTGGCACAATTTCCAAAACTTATTTTTTCGATTTATCTTCGACCTCCAGACGTCATATATTTTTTTCAAAAATTTTCCTCATCGGGGTTGTGGGCAAAAATCACAAAAACCGCGCGCGCGCGTTTGCCGAAACTTTCCACTATGCGGTAGCGCCTCGTTCACCGTAGCGCGCGCCGCCGTGTTTGGCCTGTAGTAAGAGGCGCTAGGTACCGCATAATGAGGAATACCATCATTAAGGCTGAGATTTTTATGTATTATAAATTCACATATTTTTGTTGTTCTTGACCATTTTTCGGCATATTTCAACATATTTTGCATTTTTGCGACATATTTTGCAAAATATTTCAAAATTTATTTAGTGGAAAAAAAAATAAAAAACCATTTTTTTGTCAATAAAAATCAAAAATGCATTTGTCACGAAAAATAAATGTAATTTTAAAAAAATTTCCGCTAGATGGGGACGTTCTATAATTTTTTTCCCTTTTAATTAAATAGAAATAAACAGTTACGTCAGCAGGTTTGCCATTTTTAATCCTACATTTTGATACCATTATGTGTATGGTTTTATTATTAGGTATATTTTTGACATATTTTCAACTCTTATTGGCAGACCCGATTTTTATGACATAAAAACCTCAGCCGTACTCATCATTTAAATAACCTTTTTTGAAAAGTACCGATTTTGGATTATCGTTAATATAACATTTTTTTGTTTGAAATGATTTCATGGTTGATTTGCGATTTTTTTGACGCCGAAAAAGTCGATTTTCGCAAAATGCGAAATAAGGCAAAAAATAATGTACAAAAATCGACTTTTTCGACGCCAAAAAAAACGCAAATTAATCTTGAAATCATTTTAAACAAAAAATGTTACATAATTATTTAAATGATGAGATGAAGCGCGCGCGCGTCGGTACTTCTCACTGTGCAGTAGCGCCTCGTTTACAGTTACGCGCTAGCTGCGTTGAGCATGTTACTACAGGCCAAATGCGGTGGCGAGCGCAACGGTGAACGAGGCGCTACCGCATAGTGGGAAGTTTTGGGCAATGCGCGCGCGCGGTTTTTGTGATTTTTGACCACGACCCCGGTGAGGCAAAATTTCGAAAAAAATATATGAAATCTGGGAGTCGAAGATACATCGAAAAAATGAGTTTTGAAAATTGTGCCAGTTGAGATAGGTACTTAAAAAAAATAAATAAAATCGAAAACGTCCGTTTGGAGGGGAAAAAATTGGAGTGGGTGGTTGCTGATTTTTTTTATGGAAGGCCTTTGTAAGGGTCTACCATGTACCAAAATTTAAATTAATTCCGTCAACCTTAAAAAGCAAATTTTCATCTGATTTTCGAAAAAAAATGGTTTTTCGAAAACGGGGGGAAGGAGAGCTGAAATTTTGGTCATGAACGTTTCTCGATGGTACCCACTTAATACCAAATATCAAAATCTGCGCTCTGGAATAGATCGCCTATGCTTATCTGCCTATAACCTTTCACAACCGACGACGTGGCGCCGCTTACATATTACTTATACGTGCACCTACGTACTACGCACGTTACGGTCAAAGTACGGAATTTCGAACTTTGTATCAAATAGGCTGTACACATTCCGATGTGTAGAAAAACGATCGATGTGACATTTGCGAAATTTACAATTTCCAACTCCAGACAATTAATACCATTTCAACTTCGGTGCAATTTGAGAAAACCGAATGCGCTGAAATTGACGCTTCGAGCGCGCTTCCGTGAACCAGTGAGGCGAAGAAGGCGCTCATTAAAAGATGATCGCGGTTGACGATTAGAATTCTAGAAAAAGATTTTAATTGAAAGTAACGACCGTTTAAAGAGCCCGGATGGTTAGTTGCGATGAAATCGCCGAGTAGAAACTTTTTTACGAGTCGTAAAAAGATTTTTTTTATTTTAATGGAACCGCGATATGCCCGTTGCTGCGAGTCTAAACGAGCATATTCGTATCTATTTACTCTTCGGTATGCGTAAAAGTATTAATACTCGTAAGTACAGTTACACATACGCGTAGGTAAATGCCGATGGAATAGCAGCTAGCAGGGATGTCGTCGGATCAGCGTATCGGTATCTTTAACCGTATCATTATTCGACCATTTTTTTTTCCTTTACTTCAATTATTTTTAATTGATTTTTAAAATACGTCTTTTTTTCCGCATGATTTTAGGAGAAATCCGAAAACGCTCAAACCTATTCGAACAAACATGGTTCTAGATCTGATCTCAGCTCCGCCTTTGGTAAGTACGGTATTTTGGAAGAATTACTATGTTGCGCTTGTGTGTGTGTGTTGGTGTGCGAGGTTTTTTTTGTTTGTTTTCGCGTATGAGGCCGGAAATGCCGCCAGTATTGGACGCAAATGCGTTTCGCGTTTGTATAAATCAACTCCGGTGCTTGCTCGTCTTTTCTCGTCGAGTGTGTAAAAATAAACGTGCGAATGTTTACGCTAATGGGTTACCATATGGTATCATTAAAACGATATGGATTGGCCGCAGCTCCGTCACAACCTTCGTGCATGTTTAGATGATTCTCGTCGTACATACCAAACATAACGCCGCCGTGCAGTTACTCGAAGCGACGTTAAATTACTCCAGTTTACGAAATCCGAGACGTAGGTCGAGGTGGTGATGAGGATATTGGGGTAGACGGTCGTCGGGGTGTTTCCGGTTTCGATCGAACGATTCACCATAGGTGTCAGGGATACGATAAGGCTTCGATTGAAACGATTCAAGAATGGGCAAATGTCAAAGATTCACCGGCACATTTTGTAATTCGATGATTCATCTGTCGCTATTTTAGCCAACCAATTTTTTTTTATCCGTGTCAAAATTTAATTTCCTATTCGAAGTTCGAACGATGATTTTATAAACGTCCCTTTAAATGGTTCTTTAGGTATTTTGGGCTTTAACCATTTTCCATATTTACCACTAAAAATGTAACCCTCGCGGTGATCGAATACATAGCGTTGATTGGTTTAAAATTCTCTCCCCCTCTCTCTGGAATAATGGGATTTTTATTTGACATTTTACACGTAGAATATGTAAAATGTCAAATAATTTTGAAAAGCCATTCTGATTGGCTTATGATAAGAAAACGAGAGTGATAATAAAATTCTGACCGGAAAAAACACTTTAAAGATCCAAAATAATGAAGTTTGAAGATCACTTTATCATTCATTTAGAAATTAGAATTGAAAATTTGATAAAAGAGTGAAGGACACAGCAGTAATTACTAATTAGTTGATAATTATAATATGTATAAACTAATTTTTTGATTAGTGATCACCAATTTATAGTAAACATTTTTTTCTGAATGTTTTATAAAATTTTTTCATCACAAGTTCATGGTTAAATTTGAAAATTTGGAGTAAATGTATTGGAATTGTCAAGCGAAGTATCTGATATCTGGTGGTGATTGATGAAACTAACTTGGTGGTATTTATGAGACGTCGATCAGTGTAATCATACACATGTGGTTGCAAAATTTCAGAAATTTACTGGCAATTTTTGAATTAAAATACAATTTTTTAATTTCTGATTCCTAGCAAACTGCAGAGAGCCGGGTATGTTATATGGATGTAAAAAATTTCATTTTATGGTTCGCCACTGTGACACCAGGAGCGTCACTACTTTTATGAATAAATTATATTTGGCTGTTAGCTACAGTTTCCATTTTCTTCATCTTAGAAAATGATTTTATTTTCAGTGTCGCAGAGCAGAGGGCAAGGACGGGTCACATTTTGGGAAAATAAAAATAAACAAAAAAAAAGAAACAAAACACGCGACAGTGGCGCTAATTGACTGCAGTGTCATTCCGGGAAATTAATTTAACGTCACAGATAAAAAAAAATACAGCACAAAAAATTACCACTGTGATTGCCTATCTATTTTAAAAAATTTGTCCTCGCGGTTTATTATTGAACTTACGAGGAGGTGTCGCACATTAGCGCCCCAACTAATTCTTGCCAGTTCTAGTTGAAATCACGAGGAGGTACTGCACATTAGCGCTCCAACGGAGTTTTGCCAGTCCTAATAGACATTTACATTTTAGCCAGAATTTGCTATATTTAGGTACTTTTTTTTTTACACTCGGATTTTTTTCTGAACGTTTTAAAAAATTTATTCAAGAGTTTATGGTTAAATTTGCAAATTTGGAGTAAATCTGTAGAAATTTAGATGATATTTGCAGTATTTTGGTATCTTTTTGCACAAGTTTACATATTCTACATTCTGCATAAATATTCTATTTTTCATATTCTACATAATATTCTGGATTTTACATTCTACAAGACAACCCTGCCTATGGGTGGTTCGACATTTCTACGGAACGTAGCTTCGAATTTCGTATCGCATAGTGTGTCATACGAGTATGTAACGAGCGTACAGTGTATGCATACCGAGGTTTGAAAAGGAAGCGGAGTGAAGGGGAGTAGAGTGGATGGTGGCGAGTAGTTAGCTAGCCACGGTGAGGTTTCTTCGATAATGGAAACTGGTTCGTAGACGTGTATATTTTTTTGTTTTGTGTCTCGCTTCGCGTCCGCGTCTGCTTCTCTATCTGAAGATACGCGTATGTAAAGAGCATATTCTAGTTAATGCGTGGCGTGTTAACACAACGCGCTGTATGGAGCTTGGGGATGGAGCGCATCACGAAACGTTGATAAAACACTGGTACGACGAGCAGCAGCGATGTTGGAATTCTGTTCGTACTCGGCGTATGTAGCGCCATAGCGACGATTTTTTTTGAGCGCACGAGACGTAGAACTTTGGAGAGAGATAGAGAAACTGCGTACTCGTGTAAGTTGTGTATTCGTGTGGTATATGCTAATTTGAGGGATATACGCGTTCGGCTTCGGCTGCTCGACGCGACGAAACGTACACGGATCACGGACTCGATTATATTTCGCGACGACTACGACGGGAAATAAATTGCGTCGCGAATTGGCCGCGAGCAGCGTTTTAATTATCATTGGGACGAGACAATGAGAATGACGTCGGGTGATAATTGACGAAATTAATTCGCCGTTTGCGGACGGCGTTCGGTATTGAGGTGTAGTCCGGTTCAGGTTTTATGTACGTACGCGCGTAGTACATGTATTTTGGTGGTGTGCGAGTGTACTCGGTTTTTTTTTTCGATAAGGAAGTACAGACTGCGGAGCATGGAGTACGGATCGAAGAAGCGAAAAAGACAGAGTGAAAGAAAGGAAGCGAGCGTGCGAGAGGAAGCGGCGAATCGTTATACAAGACGAGTATGGTACTTTTGATAACTAGATTGGTTTTTCGATGGTCCATCGGATGTGGATGTAGCGGCCGCTGTCGGTGTGCGAGTCTAGGCGCGCGATACGAAGAACGAGGCAATGTTTGGTTTCTATTTTAGAAAACAGGTTCAGCGCACCTGTCTGTTACAATAATTATCTAGATGATTTGTACTTCTGCGCGTGTGTGTTCGTACGTTGTATACGTGTAGGTACACATACACGTACCATACGCGGTGGTGGTGTACAGTGTACACTGGCGTAATATAGTCTATTGGTCGTGGAGCGATACCCTAGGTTCGGCGCGGTGACGGGATCAACGACGAGGAACCTGTTATTATCGACCGACGCGGTCTGCGTATATGTTACGTTTATGTATATTGTATGGCGTGTATGCGTATAGTAAATGGCTAAAGCTTGCGGATGGGGGAAAAAAAGTCGAGAGACGGTCGTGATTACGTTGCCTTGTTTGCGGACCCTCGATGTTTGGCACTTATTTTTCGCCGGTGTTTTGTGCAAGATCGAGAAGGGGTTCGAAGAAAAGGCGCCGTACAGGTGGAGCGGAAGAGAAGCGTGATTTTGCCAAGTCGACGCCGAGTCGTTGATCGATGCGTTGGTTCCATCGTGTAAAAGGCCAAAAGGTTATGCGAGTTTTAACGCGTCGACAAATGATAGCATTTAAAATTTTTCACCAATAAAGAAAAAGTAAACAAAAAAAATGTGTTGGTCGTTCAACGTTGACGCGAACCTAAACAAGCGCAACGAATGAAGAACACGAAGCAACAGCGGCGAGTCGAGAAGGCGACGAAAAGCCTAACCAAAAACTACGAAACTGGTTTGATGTGGTACATGCCGAAGATGACTATGTAAACAAACATTACACGAGTATATAACTGGAACTGGATTCAAGAAACCCTTTTGGAATCACTGTTCGCATGAATGGAATAATTTTCTAAGGTGTATGGAGGAGTGAAACTGTGAAACCCATTTTCAGTGCTCGTTAAGAGGTATGAGTGAATAATAGGGTAAAAGGTGAAGGGTGGTTGTGGCCTTTAGCGGAGGTTTTTTTTTTCGGGAACTGGTTTATCACGTACGTACATATATTTTGTATAATTACTGTGTAGTGAATACATACGTACGCGTTTACGATATTACCAAGAATCCGTGTGTTAGCGTAGCGCAGGTAAGGTACAATAAGCGAGGAGGAGAGAGAGCGAGAGTGTGCGTGTAAGTGTACCCGAGATCCTTAAACACGCTGAAACTGTTATAATGTTCATCACCTCCTTGAGATGTGGTTATTAAGAGAATGGACGATGATCGTCCGCGTCTCACCGTCTGAATACCAAATACCGGGTGGTGGTTTGTTTTCGTATTGGAATAGTGGCGTGTTACCTTTCTTGTACGCGATTTGTTTTCTCCCTCGGATGCGCAGTTAAATTAGATAAAGCAAAAGTGATGATTCATTCGACATCATTAAGGTTTACTTTTTTCTCACTCTTCACGTTGCGACGCAGTTACATATCTTCGAACGGGCTGGGTATTTTGTCTATGAGAAAAAAATCTCGTTCGCGGCTTCGAACAGTAGGACGTTCACTTGATCCGGCGCCCCAAAAGTCGAAAAATTGTATCTCAAATACGCACGAATCCTATGTAGTTTTGTTGCAGAAGGTTCAAACCAACAAGTATGTAATTTAATGCTGTGGTGGTACATTAACGTCATTTTTTGGGGGAAATCGATTTTTGTTTTTGCAGAAAAACCCAAAATTATCAAAATTGATGAAAATTTATGTTCTTTTTTACCAATTCTTATCCACTACACCGGAGGGGGGGAGGAATCTAGCTCAAAATGGACACCAGATTTGAATTCTACGCGTTCAAAAACTCCCCCGTACCAATTTTTGTTCTGATATGTTGATTTTGTCATTCTTCCTCCACTTCACCGGGGAGAGGAAGGGGGTTAGCTTGAAATGGACAACAGATTTGAAATCTACGCGATCCAAAACCCCCCAATACCCATTTTTGTTTTAGAATGTTGATTTTTTGTCAATCTTCCTCCCCTTCACCGGAGAGAAGGAGGGGGTTAGCTTGAAATGGACACCAGATTTGAGTTCTACGGGTTTTAAACCCCCCCCCCCCCATACCAATTTTTGTTTTGAAATGTTGATTTTTTCATTCTTCCTCCC
>QBDW01005777.1:0-12943 GCA_003261595.1 Maconellicoccus hirsutus | reverse complement strand
CCAAAATCCTGGTTACGCCACTGCTTCTTTATAAAAAAAAAATTACTCATAATTTATGGAACCTAAACCCCCCCCCCCCAACGAACAATCCAAAAACCGGCCCTGGAACTTTAAAAGAAATGTCTGTATAGATAATTTTATACCAGAAAAATTCATTTGTGCGAGCGAAAGTTCTTTGTAATTACGTATAAGGTTGTATTCAATTGTTGTTGTTGTTATTGTCGTCGTTTGTCATTGTCACCATTGTTGTTGTCATTGTTGTTGTCGCCATCGTCGTTAATGTTGTCATTGTTGTTGGTGTCGTCGTCGTCGTCGTCGCCATTGTTGTTGTTGTCATCATTGTTGTTGTCGTCATTATTATTATTATTATTATTATTATTATTATTATTATTATTATTATTGTTGTTGTTGTTGTTGTTGTCGTTGTCACTGTTGTCGCCATTGTTGTTGTCGCCATCGTTGTTATTGTTGTCGATATTGTTGTCATCGTTGCTGTTGTCCTCGTTGTCATTGTTGTTGCCATTATTGTTGTTGTCGTCGTCGTCACGCCATCGTTGTTATTGTTGTTGTTGTTGTTGTTGTCGTCGATATTGTCATCGTTGCTGTTGTTGTCGGTGTCATTGTTGTAGTTTTCGTTGTCGTTGTTGTATGTTGTAATCGCGATATTAATATTTTTGCTAAATTTATTCAAAAATGAGTTCTTTTTAGTTTTTTTTCTTTCTTTTTTCAATAAGTCCTCTGTTTTGAGATCAAGTACCCAGTACCTCTACCTACCCAACTACCTATATACGCGAATAGATCAATTTATTATGCATATTTATTTATTTATTTATTTTACAGACTTTCGTAGTTATAAGTAAAGGAAAGGATATATTCAGATTCAGCGCTACGAACGCATTGTGGGCGTTAGATCCGTTTAATCCTATCAGAAGAGTCGCCATCAATGTCCTCGTTCATCCGTTATTTTCTATAATTATAATCATGACTATATTAACGAATTGCGTACTAATGGCCGTTCCGCCAAATCCTACCATCGAATCGACGGAGTAAGTATAATACTCGCACATACACATCTGTCTAGTGTCTATTCCTCTCGCATGGCCCTTTTCTCCCATTCTTTAATCTGGTTTACATTCGATACAAATACAATAGCGAATAACATGCGATTATGTAATGTAAGTAGTATATGGCTAATTTTTTTCTTAGCTGAATATGATTTACTTAGCTGATTAGGTAGCTAGGTAAGGTTGGTACCTTGTTTTTTTACGACTCGTACACTCCGATGAGGCGATGACTAATGCTAACGTTTATTCGGAGAATTCTACATTTATGTTTCCGCATACTTTTCATTTATACTGTATGTTCGAGTATGTGTACATGATATAATGGGTGGAGTAAAAAAGATGGTGGGTGTTGGATGTTGCTGAAATTTTAGTATGCTGTAGGGTTTACGTTGAAACCATCCGAGATGAATTTTTAGACCCCTACTTATCCAAGTGGAGCTGGAGCCCCCAAAGTAGGTGAATTTTACGTAGAACTTTGCAAATTTGAAATAGTCCTGAGGCTCGGCGTCTCAAAAGATGCGATTTGAGATTCTGCGTCTCCTAGCGTATTTTCGTTCGATTGAAGATGTGTTTTAGTATCCTACCATGCGATTGAAAGTTGACAGAATGGCGATATTACAAAGAAAAACGAAGAAAATCTCTATTTTCTCGAAATTTTAATAGGTTCATGAAGCAAATCTGCCGTTGTCGTATTGCGAATTTCGATAAAATGAGTAATCACATAGTTTAGCTACCTACATTTTACCTACTACTTACCTGATTATGTAATTACATTATTTGATGAGATAATTACGAGGTACCCCTACCTAATCTTACCTAGCCTACATATGTCGTGTAAAAGTACCCCGATACCCGAGTATATTTTGATAAAAATGTTTACTCGTCTCATCAATTTCCTCAATTTATTTCCAATTAAATTTTACAGAGTCATTTTCACGAGTATTTACACGTTTGAATCCGCGGTGAAAGTGATGGCCCGAGGTTTTATATTAGAAAATTTCACATACCTTAGAGATGCTTGGAATTGGCTAGATTTTGTCGTAATTACATTAGCGTGAGTAGAGTAGACGATAGTCTTAATAGAAAGATTCTTAGTTATGTACGTACGTACCTACCTAGTACCTACCTACTTGTATTAGATGAGGTAATAGGTATTTCTCTATTTGATAGGTATAAGTCACGAATAAAAATAGTTCCTACATAATATGTATAGTGGTATGGTGTGTAATTATATAGGTGTACTGGTTAGTGTTAGTATTAGTGCATAATAAGTTAGTAGATCTAGGCAGTAGGTAGCTAGGTACATACATAATACATACCAGGTGACCGATTGATCGTGGACCCCAAATTTCAGCTCCCCCTGTCACTGTTTTTGAAAAATAGTTTTCTATTGAAAATCAGATAGGAATTCACAGTTGACGGATTTAATTGAAATTTTGATACATGGTAGACCTTTACAAGAGCTTTCCAAGAAAAAATCAGCAACTCCCCACTCCGATTTTTCCCCTCCAAACCGACGTTTTCAACTTTATTTATTTTTTTTAGGCATCTATCTCACTCTGCAGAATTTTCAAACCTCATTTCTTAGATGTATTTTCGACCTCTAGATGTCATATATTTTTTTCAATATTTTTCCTCCATGGAATCATGGTCAAAAATTGCAAAAACCGCGCCCGCACGTTGGGTGAAACTTCCCACTACGCGGTAGCGCCTCGTTCACCGTTGCCGTATCGCAGCAACACGCGTAACTACAAACGAGGCGCTACCGCATAGTGAGAAGTACTTACTAACGCGCGCGCCCTTAAGCTCGCCATTAAAATATTTTTTTTTACAAAATCTACCGATTTTTGGCTTATGGACCATATAACATTTTTCGTTTGAAATAATTTCAAGATTAATTTGAGATTTTTTTGCCTTCGCATTTTGCAAAAATCAATCGCCCACCCGGTACTACGTAGTTAAATAAGTGAATAATACCTTCTTATACATGTTAGTATGTAGTACTTATAGTACCTTACCCACTTAACGTAAAACAACTGTCGATTGGATGTTCCGATTGCTTAAAGGGAGGATATACACTAGGCGCATAAGTAAGCGCCTCGTGTAAAATTTAAACTAGATATTCGAAGTCTTGATCAACTGTCAACTTCAAACAATATACGTAAATATTCAATATTGAAAAAAAAATGGACAGTTTTTTTCTTGGCGGATAGCTGTGTTAATAAATCAACGAGACACTTTCCCAACATCGCTGGAACACGAATTATGTATTTTGAAATTATTACAGTTATTTCACTATGGGGATAGAACTTGGAAATTTAGCTGTTTTAAGAACATTTCGCGTGTTAAGAGCGTTGAAGACCGTAGCTATAGTACCAGGTAAAGTTGTAAAAATTTATGTACAATATAGCGTTGAACTATTTGTAGATAGTACGTAGAGATACCTAATATTCGGAGCTCTCCCCCCGAGTTGCGTTGTCACATTTCTTGGAGAGGGGACTGATCCACCGTAAGTTCATTTATCGCGCATACGGAGGAGCGAATCAACCATATCTTCCATCTGCATCCTTCACTGGGTGGCCTCTCTTTTTGTCTTTTATAGCCTCTTTTGTGAGGTAAAGGTGCCTGATTCCTGCGATCACCTTTGTTTCCTGGTGTAAAGTCACCAGCACAACTTGTGATACGATTGGTGTATCTTACCTTTACTCATCATTTGCTAATGCTTGGGTAGGGTTAGGGTACCTTCTCTCAAAATTTTGGTTTTTCTTCTTAACCGGCGTCTTTCCGCAGTAAACGGAACGCTGTACACATGTGATCTCCTCTCCTTCGAGTGAACTTGCTTTGTTAATTGTGCGTCGTTCGGAATCTGTTTAACGTAGGACTGAAAACTATCGTCGGAGCGGTTATAGAGTCGGTGAAAAATCTCAGAGATGTAATTATTCTAACTATGTTCTCGTTGAGTGTGTTCGCTTTGATGGGACTGCAGCTTTACATGGGCGTTCTTACGCAAAAATGCATTCTGAAATTTCCAGAAGATGGTTCGTTTGGTAATCTCACCGATGAGTCTTGGTTGCGCTGGTGTTCGAACGAATGTAAGTTAAATGTTTGTCAAAGTTGTTTTTTTTTATTTAGTGGCATACGTTTTTGCTTATAGACAGATACATTCCGGTAATTTATGGTAATTTATCATCAATTTTCGTAATTTACCCGTAGTTTAATCTATTTAATTTACCGATAACTTGCGGTAATTTACCAGTACTTTATGGTAATTACCGGGTACTTACGGTAAATACTGGTAACTTGTAGTAATTTACTGGTAACTTATGGAAATTACCAGTAACTCGTGGTAATTTACCGGTGGTAATTTACCGGTAATTTCTGGTAATTATCGGTAAAGTATGGTAATTTACCATCAATTTTTGTAATTTACTGGTAACTTACTGTGATTTACCGTAAATTTCTGTAATTTACCGTAAATTTCTGTAATTCACCAGTAATTTAATTTATGTAATTTACCGGTAATTTGTGGTAATTTACCGTCAATTTTTGTAATTCAACAGTAATTAAATTTACGTAATTTACCGGTAATTTATGGTAATTTACCGGCAATTTCTGTAATTTACCGGCAATTTCTGTAATTTACCGGAAATTACTGTAATTTATCATTAACTTACTGTAATTTATCGGTAATTCAGTGGTAATTCGTGGTAATATATCGTCAATTCTTTTAATTTACGAGTAATTTAATTTATGCTATTCACTCGATACAAAACTGCCAATTCGCGTATGCAGCGCGTTATCACGAATATTTCAGTTTATTTCTTCTTTCTTTGCCACAGCTCATTGGGTCGGTGATTACAACAATTATCTACTTTGCGGAAACGCCACAGGCGCAGGGTAAGATTTATGGATTTATTATCGCGCCGTCGTTTTACGCAATCGTTCGTATATGGAAAAAATCTATTCCAATGTTTGCGCAGGCAATGTCCGCCAGATTATATTTGTATGGCCGGATTTGGCGATAACCCGAATTACGGATATACAAGTTTTGATACGTTTGGTTGGGCATTGTTGTCCGCTTTCAGGTTGATGACGCAAGACTTCTGGGAAAATCTATATCAGCAAGTAAATATCTACTCGGAAAATATGTCCTAGTTTTTCTTCGTTAATGTTGTCAATTTCGAACAACCTCAACCAATGTTTTCGTTTTGCAGGTTTTAAGAGTTATGGGTCCATATCACATGACGTTTTTTATAATAATCATATTTCTCGGTTCGTTTTACCTAGTGAACTTGATTTTGGCTATCGTAGCGATGTCGTATGACGAATTACAGAAAAAAGCTGAAGAAGAGGAGGCCGCTGAAGAGGAAGCGATCAGAGTACGTTGTGTGGACAGAGGCACTAGCGTTGAAGCGTTCTCTGGTTAGTCGTTATCGTGTGCTTTTACGATTGCAGCAAGCTGAGCAAGCAGCTTTGGATAGAGAACAGAAAAAGGCCGCCCATGAGACTAGAGTGGCCGAAAGAGCTGCTGCTGCCGCGGCCGCAGTGCAAGGAAACAACGCTGCTAAATCGCCGTCCGAGTACTCTTGTCACAGTTACGAGTTGTTCGTTGGCCAGGAGAAAGGGAATATAGATGACAATAAAGAAAAGATGAGCATACGTTCGGATACACTTAGTCAAGGAAAACAGTCTTTACAAAGCAGTAAAATTCGTAAAGTTAGCGCGGTAAGTGTCCGCTAGTACGTGCGGTACGGTGCTGAAGGTGTTGGGCTCAGAACGGTTTTTTGTTTGGGGTTTGGTTTTGAGGTCTAAGACTGAATATCAACAATCGGGCCATGGGTGTTGGAGTCCCAGTGAGACTAAGTACGTTTGACATGGACCCCTCTGTAGCACATGTTGGTACTACACCCGTATAAATCCCCCATGTTAGTTTAGGTGGGTCAACTGTACCGAAACAAAATTGATGATATGCTACCTAGTTTAAGAAAATCGCAAGCCCTGAAAAGCCCAGGGCCTGAAAAATAATAATCGGGTTTTGGGGCCCAAGTTACAGGGCCCACTTTTGAAAACTACGTCTCGAGTTTCGGGTTCGGGTCTTGAAATTACATTTTTGGGTCTTGGGCCTGGACTCAGTTTATCGGGGCTTTTTGAGGTTCAGGTCCTGGTCCTGGGCTGGGCCCAATTCCTGGTGTGGTATGCAGATGTACGATGCACACCTAGTACCGTAGCTATAGCCTAATATGTGGGATTGCCTGCCAAGCTCGACCGTAATTTAATATTGGCAACGTTGTATGATGTATTCCCTTCCGTGATAAAGGCAGACTTTTGGCACTCTAATTCCAGGAGGGAACATAGTGTACCTGTATGATCATTATCAATTTATTCGGTGTTGGTTCTGTTGGTTGGTTGGTTTCAAAGAGAAATCATTCAGGCCATGGTGCCTCTTAGAGGAGACTTGGACCTTGATACCTCCTCAAATTGCTATTAAAAAAATCACTCAAATGTCAAAAGTTCAATTTGTTGAAAATTAAGGTACAGGTTATGTAGGTCAAAACGTCATAGTTGTCTTTCTTTTCATTACAACGTTCCATAGAGTATTGCTATTTTCACAACCATGCTATATGATTAGTTGAGCTTCGCAGGTAGGGCCTAATATGTACCTGTAACAATATCAATACGAATTACAGACCAGTCTAAGTCTTCCCGGGTCACCGTTTAATTTAAGACGTGCTTCACGAGGTAGCCATCAATTTACTTTACGCAGTAGTAGACCGAGGTTTCCTGCTGCCTCGGATACGAGACCGTTAGTTCTGAATACTCTATTAGACGCGCAAGTAAAGTCCGTTATCGGTATTCTTATCGTTGATCCGACTCGAGCATTATTTTCGAGTCTCGTTTTCAGGATCATTTACCTTATGTGGATGATTCGACGGCGGCAACACCGATGAGCGAGGACAACGGAGCTGTAATTATGCCCTCGTACTTTATGAACCTCGGTACCAGACATAATTCGTACACGTCTCATACATCGCGCATCTCGTATACGTCGCATGCCGACTTGTTTAAACAACCGCAGGCTCCTACCAAAGAAAGTCAACTCAGGTTCAGATCGGCCAAGTACAGTTCTTCGTCCGATTACAAGTTTCTCAGCAAGGATTACGTAAGCGTGTGGATAATTTCGACGAAAGCCGGTGTATTTCGAAACTCGCTCTTTAAACGTTTTCGTTTTCAATAGGATATTTCGTACATTGAACAAGAAGAGCTAACTGCCGCCGATAAATCCAAATGTCAGGATGCTGAAATGCCACCTCAGCAGTTACTAGTTGACATGAAAGGTACGTAGGTCTAGATACTGGGTAGCTAATGCCATTGGCGGAGTTTCTGGAGGGAGGGGGACTCCTAGGTGTCTTCTGCGTTAGGCTCATTTATCGCACAGATGGAGGAGGGTAGTTACCCTCATCATCCAATGAGTGAGCTCTCTTTTTGTCTCTTCTAGCGTCTTTTGTGAGGTGGACTGACTCGTAATTGGTTTGTCAGCAGCCCAACTTGTGACGCAGTTGGATCCCACTGTTCATCCATCATTTGCTAATGCATTTGGCCATCGCGATTCGGCCATTGGGCTTCTCTTTTTTTGGGTTTAGAGTACTCTCTGAGCCAGGCACCTCCTGTTATCCGTTGGTACCTTCAGCCTCTGGGATTTGCTCATAGGCCAATTCCTCTTTTTACATCTTTCTGCTACCAATCTCCTAGTTTTCTGCCTGTTAAATATTCGGTCTCCCTTTGGCTGAGGGGTTGAGGCGGACAGGAAATCGGCCATGCGAGCCTTGATTGCTCTCATTTCTCCGGCCATGCCGGAATCTTCTTGAGATGAATGAGTTCCATGACCACCAACTAGGTCCTTTCGTACTAGGCCTTCCGAGTGTTCGCAACCTGGTCAGCCGATTTCTTCATGATACCAAATTTTGGCTCTTTGCAGCTACCTTTAGCTGGGGTTTTACGCAGTCTGTATGAGGGTATAATCCCGGGCTCACTACTGCTTTAGTCCTGATCCGCGAAATCCGGGTCAATACTATAAGAGGTTCTTATACATAGATATGTAATTTTGCGTTACCTTAGTACGTCATTTATTACAATTTCAGATGTAATGGTATTAAACGATATCATCGAGCAAGCGGCCGGTCGGCAAAGCCGCGGAAGTGATTTACAAGGTAACTTATCAAACATTGTCACGTAACATACAATTTCTAGAAACTTACCTACTCGTATGTACTTGTACTTGTATTGCTGTACTTGCTAGTACCTGTACCTAGTACCTCTCCCTACCACTTACTTGGTGACCGATTGTTCGTGGGCCCTTTTTCTTCAACGAAGAATCTTATTTTCCCGTGGGGGGAGTATTAAAAGACCCATCATTACCATTTTGTCTCAGTTGACATAGAATGACTCCATCTTCAACCATCGAAGAGAGAACATCTTATTTCAACGAACCCCGCCTTTGTTAATGGTTTCGAAATTCTGGCCTTCCAAGGGGCTCATTTTAATTTTGAACGGTGGAGTTTCATTTATACTTTGTTACCAACTTAATTTTTAATTATTCACTATTTCTTCAACCAGTGTATTTTCCTATTTTCATAGAATATTTTTTTTGCTTTTTCCTGCAAGTCCAACCCTACATGTTTATATACAGTGTGTCCCATTTCTGAGTGAAATCAATTGAGCATGATAACTTTTTTTGCATATTTATTAGTTGTTTAGTTGATTCCCCCCTTGGAATTGTATACCCTGTGAATTTTACATGCAGAACCGTTGACGTTGAGTGGTTCTTGATACCATCGTCGCGTTGTTGGACTATTTTACGTTGTACATTGCAGAGCTAACTAATGTTATTTTTATTTTGGGTTCGATTGATGGTATTTGTATCTACATCTACTTACATATATACTGTATTAGTTAAGTATAATTAACCTATCAACAGAGGGTGACGGGTGAGAGGGTAGAGGGAAAAAGGCATTGGTAAGCAATCATTACAAATATAAAAATAATCTCCATAACTTGACTTTTGAGGAGAAATTTCTTCCTTTGTTGAGAACGAGTAGGACCTCTCAGGCCTACACCTACGATGTGGTTCTATAAATCTGAATTTACGAGTATATGCTCCTATGCGATCAAAAGACGAGAGTAAAATCAGGAAACGACGTACCAGTTACCGGTAGTGTTAGTGTATGTGTAACGTGTGTTATGTAATTTTTTCTTCGATACTATACCATTACCTATACCTAATTACCTACCTCTTAACTAGAGATGATAAGCTATAGCTCTGTACGTAGTTGGTTAGTAGGCCTACTTGACTACTTTGGCCTACTACTTCTACGTAACACGTATTAAGTACATACGTATAGTCTAAGTCTATGTTTACGTAATGTAGACCTAGAAACTGGATTTTTTTCACCAGAACATACAACGCGACGTATCCCGCTTGATTTCAGGGTGCACCATTTTTTGGACTGAATAAATTGTAATTTTTTTACTTTAAGTGATAGAATGTTGATGTTGATGTACATACGAGTAGTGTTGTACATATGTATTCATAGGTAGGCTTAGTTAGCTACATGTGTTCTGTTCATCTGCATTAAGCCACTTTTCTTTCGTGAATGAACTTCTTGCTTTTTTGAGATGAAGGGAGGCGGTGGGCGAGAATAATGGGACACTCCTCGGAATGCACTGTTTTGTATGTGTAGATAGTATCTGATGTCTACCTACGTACACGCACTTACTACGTACCTGCCAGTCAGGGTTGTCTTGTAGAATGTAAAGTGTAGAACATTATGTAGAATATGTAAACTTGTGTAAAAAATACCAGAACACCGCGAATATCACTTAAATTTCCATAGATTTGCTTCAAGTTTTCAAATTTAACCTTAAACTTTTGAATAAATTTTTTTAAACGTTCAGAAAAAAGTTTTTATGTAAAAAAAAATACCTAAATATGGCAAATTCTGTGATCACTAATGAAAAAATTGGTTTATATGTAACTTTATATTTATATTATTAAAATTAAATTATAAATATCAATTGATTGATTAATAATTACAATTAATAATCATCGATATCGGGAAAAATGTACTCCAAATTTCATTATTTTTGACTTTAAAATGTTTTTCTGGTCAGAATTTCTTTCAGTTTATCACTCTCATTTTCTTATCATTAGCCAATCAGAATGGCTATTCAATAAATTTTACATTTTACATGTTCTACACAAACCGTTCATTTAAAAAACATGTTCCCGTTGTTCCTGTTCTTTTCAAATACCTGTTCTTTAAGTCTGTTCTCCGTTCTTTCTGTTCTTTGATTCAATCGTTCAGCAGAGCAACACTGAACAACGTGAACATCATTAAGAACTACTCTGAACAGTTGAGCAGAAGAACAGAACAGCTGTACTTTTGATCAAGTAGTGTCAATTTTTCAAGAAAATCATAAAATCAATGACCTAAAACATTCTATCAAATTTAGACAATTCGATTATTCAAAACAGCAACTCATTTAACTTGAATAATTAACTTATTTTTAGCCTACAAATGAACAAAAAAATCAAAAATCTTCAATTAACTTACTTTCGCACTTACACGTGCATTATTTTCTGTTCAAAAAAAAACAAATCTAATCTAATATTTTGAAATTTGTATTTAACGAAATTAATTTACTTTAATATTTCTAATTGAAAATAATTGAAATTCGTAAGGTACTAAGATCATAATTTATAATTTAAAAAATGACTCGTGGTAACTGATTATGGGATTGGGAATGCAATGATCATGTTAACATACAAAATGAAAAACCGTCAAGACTCAAGTGGTAGCGCTAGTTCACTTAAATACCAGACCAAGTAAACGAAAAATACTGTTCATGTGTTCAAAGAGTCAAGTCAATGAATCAGGGACTGAAAAAACAAGAAAGAACAAGAAAGAACGAAAAAGAACAGAGAACAGTATTTTTTGGCAAAGAACAGAAGAACAGAACTGTTATATTAAGAAACCAGGTTAAAAAGAACAGGTTGTTCATGAACAGTGCATCACTACCTCGTAGTACTTGTGCAGAATGTGTACCCATATCTCGAACTACTTACTGTTGATATTGAACACACTGTATATAAGCACACACGCACGTTTTCAAGCACCATGCCGGGTGATCGGATGATCTCTCTGTTTAAAAAATAATGAATTTTTGTGCCGCATAAAGTGGGTTGGTAATGCTAATCAAATTAATTTCATTGTTTACATTTTCAACTTTTTAAAACTGGGGAACTAAGATCATCCGAACACCCGGTAAATATACCACATCTGTCACCAACTACTAAGTACATAGCGTAGGTAGCTAGGTACGTGTGTACCTAATGTAGAAAGAGAAGTGACAAAATAGTCATAGATTAGGATGATCGTGTGTAGTAGGCAATACAGCTACATACGTAGTACCTTTACCTGTAGATATACTTCAGGTGTATCATTAGGTAAGCCACCTGAACCTAATTGTACCTTTCTACCTTTCTACTTTGCTACTAGCTATGTGGCTGTGGCTACCGCAAAATAATAGCATCGGCCTGTATATTGTTATACTGTAATGATTGTGTTAAACAATGCCTTATATCGGTGGGGTTGTGTGTGTGTGTGGGTTCATGTAGTGTCCACAACGTATTACTTCCCGACAGAGGACGACGAAGACGAGCCAACCACCAAGGAGAGGATGTTTATGCTGTGCATGAAAGGAATAGATTTTTTTTGCGTTTGGGATTGTTGTTGGTTTTGGTTGAAAATTCAAGAGGGCGTCGCATTCATCGTGTTCGATCCCTTCGTCGAGCTTTTCATTACCTTATGCATCGTAGTAAATACGTTATTCATGGCGTTGGACCACTACGACATGGACAAAGATTTAGAGAAGACTCTAAAGAGCGGCAATTATGTAAGTATTGGTCTTGACGGAAGCTGTATTTGTTATTTCGATTTTTAACCACGTCGCAATGTTCAGTTTTTTAGCGCTACGTTTGCTGTCGAAGCTACGTTAAAATTGATGGCCATGAGTCCTAAATTTTATTTCCAAGTTGGTTGGAATATATTCGATTTTATTATCGTGGTTTTGTCGTTGGTGGAATTTTGTTTAGAAGGTGTTCAAGGTTTATCCGTGTTAAGATCGTTCAGACTGGTGAGCATGAGTCGTAAGCGAAGACCATGTCAGGAGACGCAATTTATACATTTTTCTACTTTTCAGCTCAGGGTTTTCAAACTAGCGAAGTCGTGGCCGACGTTGAATTTGCTGATTTCTATTATGGGTAGAACGATCGGTGCATTAGGTAACTTGACCTTCGTATTATGCATCATTATATTCATCTTCGCCGTCATGGGCATGCAGCTGTTTGGTAAAAATTATATCGGTAAGTGAATGTAATGAATTGATTGAAAAAAAAAACATGTAGATTTAAATCGTATGTCACGAAGGTAACACTTATGTATATAACTGACATTCGACCGAACTCGCTTAGATAGTAGGTACTCGTATTAGGTTACAGGTATTTGTGGTTGGGTACAGGTAGAGGTACTAGGTAGCTTTGGTGATAAAAAGCTGAGTAACTACAGATAGGAAAAAGGAAGTATCGTCTTCCCTACCATGTACATAGGCTGTCCCAGAGAAGGTGAGACTAAAATTCGTATGGGAAAACCGCAAACTCTATCGGTCATCTCTTATGCTAGAATGAAAATTTGGTTCATTATCTATCGAATGGGACCACGTGGAGCAAAATCGGTTGAAAACTCCGACCTCTAGAGCGTTTTGAAAAAAAGTAGTTGCTCAGACCCCTACGGAACTTTTTGAATAATTCGAAAAACTAAACA
>QBDW01005775.1:0-64952 GCA_003261595.1 Maconellicoccus hirsutus | reverse complement strand
GTCAAGACTCAAAGAATTGAAAAAAACTTGCGCCGCCGTCACAGCGACACAAGTTTCTTTGAGTCTTGACGAATTCGGAGGAACCTTCAACAAATGGCAAGTCCGAATGGCCTCTTGTTTGTCAGTTAACGGTGCATATTTCGAAAAAGATATTCGTTCTATTGATTTGTATGATTCCGAATAAAACTTTTTATTTTGTTTAGGATAATGAACTAAATTTTTATTCCAGCATAAGAGGTGACCGATAGAGTTCGCGGTTTTCCCATACGAATTTTAGTCTCACCTTCTTTGGGACAGCCTATGTAAACTGGATCAACACTAATGATTGACTGACCTTTTTACCAAAGCGTTGGGCCATAAAAAGTTTATGCATTTTCGATTTAAAATACTCTTTCCAGTTGACTAATCAATTTTTATTGTTACGGTCAAGCAGTATGATGATGAGTGGGGTACAAACGAATAACGATAACGAATGTGATGATTTCAAGTTAACCACCTAAGTCTTTGGTGACATAATTTTCACTCAGAAGTCTCGTGACTTCTTCGATTAAAAGGTGGTCATACCCGGTCAGACACAGGTCATCAACGTAAATTACGACAATGCATCTCATAGGATCGTCTTCGGCGACGAATAATGTAGAATCGAACAATGTTACGACAAGACCAATCTTAATCAATGTACGCTTCAGATCGTCATACCACGTAACTGGCGAAGTTTTTAATCCATACAACGAGCGAAGTAGCAGCCAGACAGGATTTTTCAACGGACCCGATTAAACGACGCCTTTCGGCAGCGAGACGTAGATTTTAACGGATAATTTACCATAAAGGAAAGCTCCCTTTATGTCGACATGTCTGACTTCCCAACCGAACTTGGAAGCCAACGCGATTAGAGCTTTTACGTATTCGGATCGAGTAACCGGTGCGTATATTTCATCAGGTCGATAGCGATGCTCATCCATAAAACCAAGCACAACAAGCCTTGCTTTAAATTCGTTCTCTGCCTTTTTCCTAAAGACCCATTTAGTGCCAAGAATTCTTTCCTTTTCAGGTCGCTCAACTACCTGGTACGTTCCCATGTGTTCAAGATTTCTCAGCTCGTCAAACATGGCATCCTTCCACTGACGACTCTCTTTACCTTGTACAACAGCCTCATACGTGAGTTCATCTTTAATACCGGCACTCAACACCACCTCATTCGCTTCCTCGTCTAACAACTCACTTGCATCTACCTCCTCAATATCGACAAAATCTCCATACATCACACTTTCATCCATTAACACATGGTAGCTGGAGACATGGTTAAGTGTGTTCACGTGTTTGGTCATAGTATGTATTAAACTTTCTTATGCGTTTTACGAAGTCCAGTGACGTTTAACTGGCGACGATTTACGAAGTCCGACGACGGTAAGTCGGCTACGCTCAACGACGAAAATGACCGCTATATCGGTTGATAAGAACCTCATTTTTGAGGGCACGCAATTCAAAGTATGGCTAAGACGGATGCAGCTAAAAATAACGGCACTGGACCTCGACACCACGTTGGTCAGCGAGGAGTCCAGTACACCTGTCAAAAGGGCAAAGGCCCTTGACGTGCTCATTAGCCACTGCTCGTCAAACGTTTTGGAGTTAATCGAAGGTGACTCGCCATACGAATTCCTGCAAAATATGAAGAAACGCTACGAAACTAAAGGCCATGCGGAACGTGTCATCTTGAAGACGAAGTTAGCGAACGTAAAGCTAATTAATTTCAAAACGGCAGAAGACTACTGCGACGAAATTCGTAAGTACGTTAACGAGCTTGGTGAAGACGAAACGGAGGAGGCGACATGGCTTCTTAACGGACTACCGACGTCAATAGATCATGTAAAAGCTGCGGCTAAATCCAGTCTCTTCATCAACGAAAATACCGATGGAGTACGTAAGTTAATTATCGAAATGTATCGGCCAGCGGCATCGAGCAGCAATGTAAAGAGTTCGGCATTTACGGCGACCCACTCCCACTCAGCTTCTGCACGAGTTTGCTTCAAATGCGGCCGCCCTGGTCATATTGGACGTTTTTGTAACTATAATAATTCTGGTAATCGTAATCACAAGTGTGCAAATGCAGGTAATCGTAGTAGTAATAGTGTTAACGCGAATAATCGTAATAATAATTTTGTATGTAATAGTAATGCGAATGATAGTAAAGTGACGACTCCGACGGAATTAAAATGCTTTCGCTGCAACGAGCTTGGACACATCGGCAAGAATTGTCGAAAAATTTGGTAACCACATTCCTGGTGTGGCTCGGAAACCTGAAGTAACTACGTCAACGGCTCTTATGGTTGGCGATATTCGTAATTATGGTGACGGTGACGGCAAGTATATCGAATTTGTGGTGGATTCGGGCGCTTCTAGCCACTTTATAAATAACGTTTCATATTTTTCTAGTTGCGTCGAGACCACCGAACGTGTCACATCGGCTAAAGTAGGTGCGGAGGTTGAAATTGAAAAAATCGGTACAATTTACCTACGCGACGAAAACGATCGGTCTTATGTAATGCGCAACGTAAAGTTTTCTCCACATTTGAGCACGAATTTGAATTATTTTATTTTTAAGATTCATCCTAATTCAATGTGTTCGGTTTATAAATATTAGTTTACGTCATGTTTTGACAATTTTACTGTTATATTTTTATATGCAATCGTTTTGTTTCTGTTTCGTTTATAGTTCATAATTTCTTTGAACTTTTGAGTTCGTTTTGTTTGTTTTCGAGTAGTCATTAATTTAGTCATTAGTTTCCGTCAACGGCCGTCGACTCCATCTAATGAGAAGGGAGTGACGGAAGGAAGATGAAAGAACGAGAAATCCGATTCTTTCTTTATTAATCGATTCAGTTCTTGTGCTTCTAGCACAACTCGTCTCGTGTAAATCGTTTCTGTTAGTTTTAGGTGAACTATTTTGAACCTTCAACTTCAACGAATTCTGACGTGCCCTCAACGCCAAGGCCAAACCATTCTGAACTGTTGATTTCAGGGAGTCAGTGCGATCATATTACGCCACCTGCGACGTCAACTGGTCACATATCACCCGAGGACATTCGGCCCATTCCGCATCTTGTTCTCCCTGGTCCATCGAATAGGCAACGAAATGCCAAGTTAATCTCTGCATCCCCTCATAAAAATACTCTTATTGCTGCAGGAGCAATTCGTGTTGAGAAGGAGGCCCAAAAAGCTGCGAAAGCTCGGAACGTGAGGCAAAAAAACTGGAAAGAGAAGCCAAAAAAGCCGAAAAAAAATTGGGAGAAATAAATAAAAAACTAAAATTTAAAAAACAAAACGATGAAGAAAATGCCAAACCTAAAAAACAGAAATGATGCGAAGAAATCAACGAAACTGAAACTGAACATAAAAAATCAAAAACTCGAAAACGTAGATCACCAACACCGGAATCGTCATCGGGCGATTTTAGCGATGTAAATGAACATTCATCGGACGAAGAAGACAACTTCAGCGAGGAAGATTCAGTGTCAATTTTGCGGCTGGAAATACAGCAATGATCAGCATGGCCAGATTTGGATCAAATGCTGCCACTGTTTTGTGTGGGCGCATGAAGTATGCGATGCAGCGATCGATGAATGCATCGACAAAATACACACCTGCTTGTACGGTCTAAATGAATGAGTTTTTATGTATTTTTACAGAATAAAAGACTTTTTTCACGAATTATATGACAATTTTTCATCATTTTCAAAGTTTTCAAAGTGGTCCATATTGGGATGCAAAATTTTTGGACCTTCGGGAGAAAATTTTTTTGAGCAACTTATAATTGAGGAAAGGGGTCGGGGCTTTGGGTTATGAATGTAAATAGATGTAGCTACATTTTGAATTTTTGAGCCATTCCCCGCATTTTTTGGTTAATTTCACTTCCATCGGCAATCAAAAGAAAAAATGTGGTCCATCGTTCTCAGAAAAAAATAGTGTTGCCGGAAAAAAATAGCTCCGGGGATTTTTAAACAGACACCCTAATCTCTCCTTTCGCCGCCCTCAGAGAATTAGCGTTGCCAGAGCACAGGCTTTCACCGAAGAAAATATTAGTAAATTTTGTGCTGTTTTGAAACCCAATTGCAAAAGGTGAATTTTAAACCGAGTCGTGTAGCGTTTTTTTTTTCGCAATAAGGATAACACATCATGGCGGTTATGAACGGGGAAAATCGTTCATTTCAGCTCGTTCCAGGTTCCACTTGTTCGACTGTTTGTTATCACTTATCATCCATCAAACACTTGTTAAATTAATTTCTACGAACTAATAATTATTTTAGATGAAGCGTTCTTGTAAGAGAAACTGAAAAATGGACTGCAGAAAGGATGATCAAAATCATGGCGAATTTAGCAACATTTTTTAATGGTCACTAATTTCATTCATTATTGCAGGAAGATCTGGGTATACCAGTCGAATATTTCCAGATCATTCACGTACGTCAGAATGACTCCTCGTTCTTAGATATTAGTATTGTTCGTTTGATGAAAGTGAAATACTAAAAAACCAAAACTACTGAGTCAATTTATCTACCTATTGGTTACTTTTATTGTTATTTTTTTACCTTAATCATATTATATTTCGACTGTTTTTTCTTAGAAATTAATATTGTTTGTTTGATGATTGATGAGTGATGAATAAAAAACATCATTTTTTTCAAACTACTCAGAAAGAGGGAAAATAACTCTTTCTGAACATGAGACAAAAATTTAATTTTCATTTTATACCGAAAGTAATTTCTTAAGAAAGTTAAAAAAAAAATCACACAGCAGATCGTCGTATTTATTATTTTATTTTATTACATTTCCCTAGGCGCGCGTAGCAATGAACGTAAACTGAACGAGTCACTGGCTGAACGACCTAAGGTGTGTTATCCTTATTGCGAAAAAAAATACGCAGTCGTGGCGTCAACGTCAACGAAACTGGGATTACAATTGTCCAGCATTCGTCTCAAAAAGTAGGGTACAAGGTACAAATATGGACCCCCCCTTGTTTCTGAAAAGACTAACGCCCGTTCTGGTTACTAAAAATTATTCCCAATAATGTAGCATCGACAACCTATATGATGTTTTAGGATGTAAGTCAACTTGCCGGTCTGTTATCAGTGATTTGTTTTTTTCATGGTATGTTTACATCATATTGTAATGTTCAACAAGTTTTTCGTCGTTGCGTTGAAGAACGTTCAATGAAGTTGAAAAAAAAAGTAATTTATGAAATAAGTAGCTCTCAATGTGTACTATCAGAATATATAACAACATTTACCTCCAATTCAATTGATCAATTTTTTTTCACTTTTCGAATTCAGATCTAATTTCCTAAATAAGTATAAATATGGACCCTCTACAAATTTTCCAATTTAGTCAAGTTTTATGCTTTTAGAATGCCGAGAAAAGCATTATTCACCCAGAAGTCGACTCCAAAACGACAAAAATGGAACGAAGAGGACATAAAAAGAGCTATTCAAGATGTAAAATCGAAGAAGTGTGGATTCAAAAAAGCAGCCAAAACTTATAGTGTACCACCAACCACTTTGAAACGACTTTACCGGCTTAATTCGAGTAAAAGTGACAATGAACCCGTAGAACTTTCAAAGCTGGGAAGAAAACCTATACTGGATCCTGCTGTTGAAAACTATTTAGTTGATTACATTTTGTCGATGGAGGCAAAGTTATTTGGTGCTGTAAAACATGGTGTCAAACATCAGTTTAAATCAAAAACTGCTGGCAGAGGTTGGTTCGATCTGTTTATGCGTCGTCATTCTTCCAAAGTGAGTAGTCAGTTTTAAAAATGCTTCAGCTTGTACACTAACAAGGGCTGATCGAATTCATTCTATGTTGACAGCTCAGCATACGGCAACTTACAGGCACGTCGAAAGCTTGCGCTATGGGCTTCAACAAAGAAGCGGTCGGAAACTTTTTCAAAGTACTCGAGAAGGAATATGAAAAGCATAGATACCCAGCGTCTAGGATATACAATGTCGATGAAACTGGATTCTACATTGTACCGTCAAAATCCCCAAAAATCCTGGCACGAAAAGGAAAACGATAGATTGGGTTATTGATTGCGACTGAACGTGGTAGCTTGATAACTACAGTTTTATGCTACAATGCAAACGGCGATTATGTGCCACCCATGTTTGTTTTTCCTCGTAAAAATGAAAATAAGATTTTCATGAAAGGTGCACCTTCCGGTTCAATCGCTTCTTATCATTCATCTGGATGGATTCAAGCAGATTCGTTTTTCAAATGGTTCAACCACTTCATAAGTTTTACTCAACCAAGTGCAGCCAATCCAGTCTTGCTGATCCTTGATGGGCATTATTCACATACACGAAATACCGAGTTGATATTTCAAGCAAGAGAATCGCATGTCAACATCGTTTCTATACCTCCGCATACGAGCTACAAACTACAACCGCTCGACAAAATATTCATGAGTGTGATCAAAGACAAATACTCGAAAATAGTCACTGCGTTCACTCCAAAAAAGAACGTGTAGCTCACTTGTACGATGTTGCTGAACTCTTTGGTAATGCATATACTGAGTGTCGAAAAGAGGAATATGGAATCAAAGAATTTTCCTCGACTGGTATCTTCCCTTTCAATCGGAACATAATCGAAGATTATGAATTTACTGCGTCTGAAGTACAGATTGAAGGAGAAGGTATACCCACGCTGGACCAAATAATTGGATTGTTCAACTAAGTTTTACACCTTTCTTTTTCAGAGCGTTTCGAACCTCCTGCTCCAACCATTCAACTGGAAATCTCATGCCGTATTGAAGATGTTCCAAGTACAAGCACCGGAGTCACGCACGGTATCTATTGACCCTTGTAATTGGGCACATATCTGCAACAGATTTCGTGTTTTTTTTTCTTGCAGCACGTCATGAACCCTCAGCTCCGATTGTTCATCCAAGAATCTCGCACTGTTTTAATGGTCCAAGTACGAGCACTGGCATAACACATGGTAACTCTTTCAGTCTGCTCTGATAATTGCCTTTGTATTAAAGTTTTGTTTCTTTTCATGAAGATGGCAGTCCTCCATTATTGCGAGTTCCAGTCTTGAGACACAAACCAAGCCGCAAAAAAGAAAACTTCGTAAATTGAGTTTCGGATCAGATTCGAGCGACCCTGACGATCCATAAATTCGGATAATGATATGGATCCAGAACCAGAATTTGGGCAGTCAGTCCTTCAAGCAGACGATGACAACGTTCATTGTTTCATTTGCGATGAACCATACACGAATAGCCGGCCTGGTGAGTCGTGGATCCAGTGCACGCAGTGTAAAAATTGGGCCTATACAGAATGTACCGGTGCGGAAACTGATTTCTATATTTGTGAGTATTGCAATGAATAACTTTTTTTGGTACTTTGTGTGTCAATAAACCATTTTTTATTGAATTTTTAGCATTTTTTTGTAATTTTTTAGAGGGGTCCATATTTGTACCATTTTTTACCATTTTGTTAATTGTTCCCAGTCATTTTCATTTTCGAGATTTTTTTTAAAACAGCCATTTCATATTAAACTAGAGTGGGTTTCCTTTCTAATGATCTACTAAGTACAAATATTCGACCATTTCTTCCACCCTAAAAAGCCAAAAGAAAAAGGGGGGGTCCTTATTTGTACCTTCTACTATATAATATTGAATTGATTTAGTTTTAATACAAAGGTATTATCAACAAAGTTATTACAAATGGCGCAGTCGAAAACCAGAACCTTATTTTTTTGTTCGTAACCGTATATGTAAATTTGAATCGTTTCCATAAGATATTCGTGTGTGCTTATCATGTCGGAGTTAACACCAGAGCAAGTGTCATCGCTTTTGCAGACCATCAAGGACCAGTCAAAGAATAGTTGAACGATCAGTGTTGGAAGAAGTGAATGAAAAAATTGAACATAATGCATTGGACGAAATAATTCATCAACTTTATGACCAAGAATTGTCATTAATCGGGTGTAATTCTCATAAAGTAAAATTAACACGAGATATTGTAAATTTTTTGTTAGTTGCTCGTTTATACTTTGTTTTAAAAGTAGTTAATAATAATTGTGAAGAAGCGGTAATAACAGAAAAAAAAAACGAAAGGAGTCGAAATATCGAATTAAATCGATGCTTGAAGTTTGAGTTTATTTTCAGTTTTTCTTTTTTCTTTTTATCTAAAATGGACTGTGAAAGTTTAATTAATGAAGTAGCATCGAGAGATGCATTATGGAACGTGAGAAATGGAGATCATCACAATAACGTTGTGCTGAATACATTGTGGGAGGAAGTGGCGGTGGCATTGAGGAGTAATCGTAAGTGAGAACAACTCCACTACTGATAACAAAAGGTAACAACACGCGATTTCTCATCGCGCCACTGTAACCACCATCATTATTTCACATCGCGCAGCTATGCTCTTTTCGCTACGCTCCACTATAACCGCGCACTTAGTTTGCTGCTCTGCTGATGGTCGGCTTCTTCCGCCATACGTCATATTCAAAGCAGAGAATACTTATTTGCAATGGAAATTTGATTGATTACATTGAGGAAAGCAGATTTAAAACTAGTTCCAAAAAAACTCCCAATGGCCGCCCGAAGAAAAAAGATATAATTCCTGGAAGAAAAATAATTTTTGATGGAGCTCGATTTGTTTCGCCGCCAGATGAAGCTGAAATTGTGAACGAAAACGAACCAACTCGTGCATCTAACTCATCTGCTCCGAAAAATGACGGGGGAACGTTATATTGACGTCTGACGCGGAACATCGCCGAACGACCACTGAATCATTCATCCCATTCGCGAATCTTGTGCTTTTATCAGTGTCCGATTGTAATGAGTTATCAGGTGAGTTTGTATTCGTAACTTATCGCCGATTTTGAACATATTCAAATCAAATGTTCAACTATTAAATGGAATTTAAATCATGTGTGAGATTGAAAATTATACAAAAAGTTCCGTTTGAAAGAGCACTTTTACAACAAAACCTCTCCCCTCCTTACCGGATACACCACCAACGAGTTTTCGCGTTTTTTTTTTTTGAACGCGGGATGCGTAACAAATCTGGTTAGAAATGGCTAAAATGACTCTTTATCACGTTTGGCGCGCTTTTGCGACTTATGCGTAGTTTTTACCTTCAAAGTACGTATTTTCAATACTGTAATAAAGATTTATTTCAGCGATATGAATTTATTACATTCTCTCTTTTTCTCCAGCGTTTCAGTGTTAAGGTGTTAAACATGACAAATTTACGTAAAAATGATGTATTACTACCATCGGATATTGCTAAGATAAAGGTAAGTGTCAAATACAGTTGTGGGCGGTTGAAAACCTACCGGAGAAAACTGGTACTTTTGTTACAAAACTACCGAAACATCGGTACTTTTTTGTACCGAAATTAGTGAACGATACTACCGGTTTTTTTGGAACCTACCGGTATAGTTACAAAAACGAAAAAACTAGGTATCTATAAAGCTAATTTTAATATTTTCAATTTCAGTTATTTTAAAAAATTTAAATTTTAGTAGGCTAGGTACAAGGTACTTGTTAAGTCGAGGTCGTTAATTCGTTAAGTTCATAAGTTGTTATTGTTATATTAATGTGTGAGTGATGACGATATATCTCGTCAAAAAAATGCTTCCGTGGCGGAAGCAGACTCGATGATAAAGTCTTTTAAATGTAAAGAAAATGGAGAGAGATGGTAACCCATTATTGTGGTGGAAGCAGGCGAAAAACTTCAAATTTTCTGACATCCTCTCCAAAGTTGCTCTCGCAACGCTGGCTACTCTGGGAGTAACGTCCGAAGTGAAGTAGTATTTTCTCACCTGGGGACTTTAATAAATGCACGTGGAACAAAACCAAGTGCAGAACATGTCAAGGAGTTGATATTTTTACACGAAAATTTTGATTTTTTAAAATTATAACTTTTTTAATTTTTATTGTTTATTAAAGAGTTTGTAGTAATAAATGTTTTTATTGTTTTATGTATTTAATTTTCAGCGGTTAACTGGTTAACCTCCGGTATTTTTGGAAAATGACCGGTTTTTCTCTGATTTTTTATTTGGCCAAAAGTTTTAAACCGGTATTTGAAAATATCGGTTATCCACAACTCTAGTGTCAAATATTACTCCAAACTGAAAACTAACCGCTGCTGCTCTTTCGCCATTTCATTTATTATTTAATTAATTGAATTTACCTTTTTAGGAAAAATTTCGCTGGCCCCAAAGGTTTGCAGCTCATATCTGCAATGAAAACACTCCAAGAATGAAGCTAACAACGATTGGCGAAATCGACGATTTTTTGAAAAGTTGGGCCAATGATGAAAATATCACATGGCGAGTCACCAGAACTGCTGGGTTGAAGAATGTATTTTACAAAGAATTTCATTGCCAGAGTTCCAACATTCGATTAAAAAATTCAAATCCATCCAGACCTTCTCAGAAACACTCCAACTGTCCAGCAAAGATAATCGTAACTTGAAAAAAACATCTTTCAAAAATCGAATTGGTTGTAGGTAGGTATATGAGTGTAGTATTATATTGGAAAATGGCAAATCTATGTTGAATAATTTGATTGGAAATTACAGCATTTCAACCCGAGTGCTCAATATATAGTTACTTTTTGCAATGTTTTGTTTTTTAAAATTCGTTACCACGTAAAAGAATGTCGGTGCTGCGTTCATTATTTTGCAGTTTATTAATCGTTATTCTCTATATTATGTTACACCTGATGGCTAACGTTTATTATCAAGAATAAATAATTAATGGTATAATTATTTCAAATTTAGCTGAAATTGACGTAAATTCGCGTTATTGTAAAAAAATAAAAAATTGATAAAAAAAAGTGAACGAAATGAACGATCAGTCAGTTTTGTTACGCATCCCGCGTTCAAAAAAAAATACACAGAGTTTTCTGATATACTTAGAAATCTTTGTGTAGGAGGAGAGAATTATTTGCCGCTACCGAAACGGAAGAAACAGAAAATTAGTCGATAAATTGTTTTCGTTACCTTACTGCTGTATTTGTAGTATTGTATTCTGTTATTTTAATCTAGTTCTTTTTTTTTTTTTTTTAAAGGCACTCAGTCCGGATTTAGCCAGTGGGGCAATTTTATCTCAAAGTCTTTTTAGCCCCTAAAAGTCATTTTTGGAAATTTAATTTGATAGCCTTCCAAAAAACTTACAAAAAAAAAAAGTTTTTTCTTTCAATGTCACCCCAAAATATGGTAATATGACGTCACATATCGTACTTTTATCTGGCTCAGTTCACTGAAATAACACGCTGCTCTCAGAGCAGCCCCATCCCAGTTGAATTCGAATAAAGTTTGAAAGTAAAAAAAGAATTGAAAAAATACATTGGTACATCTTTTTAGTTTTTTTCAATAAAACTGCCATTTGCATATTAAAAAAAATAAAATTTAAAAATCGATTTTTAATCGATTGATCAATTATTTTTGGGAGTTTTTGCCGATTAATCGATTATTGGAAAAATTGAATTCGAAATAATCGATTATTCCCAACACTATTTTACACATCGTCGCATTAGAGGAAAAAGGGCCAATCTGCAATTTTTTCCATGGGGCCAAACTATTTGAGGGTATTTGAAGAACAAAGGACAAAAGGGCCAAACTCCGAGTTTTTTGGGGCCAAACTGCGAGTTTCTTTTTTTTTTAGGGCCAAACTGCGTTTATTAAAAGACAGAAATAAGTACTTTTAGAAGCAAATAGTAACCAAACAGTATTGTATTTTTTTTTTAGCTATTTGTGTATGTAATTGGGGCAGCATTTTACAATATTTTTGCAGTTGTGGTTGAAATATCGATAATACAAAGCCAAAACGAATCACATGCCATCACTACAAACAAAAACTTCAATTCCGAAACACTTTTTTCGCGCTTGTATGCATAATATTGATAAAAGTTGTTCACATTAAAAACCGATGATTCTCCAAAAATGGTACGTTGTTGAGGAGGAATATCAAATGGTGGTTCTAGAGGTCATGAGTTAATAAAAAGAGCCCTCCTGTTTAACAACCCTAACGGTAGATATTCCATACGATTTTTTGCATCATTATCAAATAAGAACAACAGGTTGATTCAGATATTAATAGCGCTATCAATGCTACAAATGACTGGAACTCTCCATTATTAGATGATCCATATCCATTTGATGATTCAGGTTTGAGTGCAATTGAAACCAATGGTAAACATTTTTACTATTTTTACTATCAAAGAAATATGAAAATAATTTACTCTTTATTGAATATCCAGGGGTTATAATTTTATCTAATTGCATTGACAATTGCATTGATGCTGATGTTGGCGATTCTTTATCAAATAATGGCGGAACGAATGGTAAGCTAACTCTCGAGCAGACCAATTTGTAATTGTTCAATTCCCAGGTGCAAAACGAAAACTCTATTACTTGGGCAAAATTCTGCGCATTAGTGAAGATTCAAATGTTGCATTGATTTCGTACCTTCGTGCTAAAAAAGGAATGCTTCAAATCACTTTTTCGTTCCCAAACATCGCAGATGAATATGAAACGGATAAAAAAAAAATCGTACAAACAGTTCGAGTGAAAGACTTGGGCCGCGAGCGTTATGTTTTAGAATCCCAGACTAGTTACGAGTTAGAATAAGTTTTTTTATGATTTTTGTACTTTTTAAATAATCTGTTCCAAATTTGAGTGAGTTTTCAAAAAGTGTTTTTTTTTTTGGAATTTTTTTTACCGGGTTGGGTTTACATAGTGTAAAACATCACTTCGCACGCAACAAAACATACTCCGATGATTTTGGAGAGAAAATATTTTCTGATCCGTAATTGGTAGGTCAAAAAAAAGGGCACTTTTTGGTCACTTTTTGAACTGCGTCTTTTCACCCCAACAAGGAATTTTTAGGCAGATTCAACTATATGTATGTGAAGTGAAAGGTTCAAACCCCATGTGGGACATCTTGGAAATTTAATTTCTTCCTCCGGTTTTTGGGAAATGGAAGGGGAAAAAAGAGATCCATTATTGGTACTTTACCTTATTTCAAAAAGTATCTACTTCGAAAAAAAGAATAGTCATATAAAGAATTAATGACGCTAACTCTCATTTGTAAAAAAGGATCGTCTTTAGCATCCACTATTTCCTCGAACGAAACAAAAATCCAACGGGATAGACATCAAGACATCATGGACTGTGAAACATAAACCTTACATAATGACATCGAACGAATTACGATGTTGTAGCTACTCAAATTATACATCTACAGGGTCACCGATGAAAAACGAGCCCCTGATCTGAAAAATTATTGTGAAGCCCTCAGTAGAGTTACTGAAACCAGGAATGCGGAGGTTGTTCAACAACTCCTTGCGCGTCTTTTGGGTCTGATATGAACTCCTGGAAAATTCTTCTCCATTTTTTGGAAACGGTTAAAGAAAAAAAGTCAAAAAACCATTTTGGGGATTTTTTTCTCAAAAATCTAAAAATGGACGGATTTGGTCAAAATGTAGCTACACATAGACTAGTATATTTTGATGCGAGAAATCTAAAAATTGTGTGTTTGGGAGACTGTGGTGAAGGCAGGTAAGACATGTTTGTCAAGGGCTATTGGTAGGTAACGATTAAATTTGTTTGAATTGCAAAATGTGGTAACAAAAGTAGAGGCAATTTTGAATGCCCGACCTATTGCGTATCGTTTGTTGAACCGTTAACGCCGGCTCATTTTTTAATTGGAAGTGCGATATTCGAATCGCCTGAAGGGCTTAAAATTAAGGTGCTGTATTTTTTGTGGAAGCGTATTGTCGATTCGTTTTGGGTAACTTGGCGTCATGATTATGTGAATCAGTTACGCAATCGTACCAAATGGAAGGAGTCGTTTCGAAATTTGAAAGTTGGGGACGTTGTGCTGATTTCGTCAAAAAAGGAGGGAGTATTTTCTTGGCCTTTAGGAATGGTTGAAAATGTTTTTCCTTACGATCGGGGTTTTGTTCGAAACGTTTTGATTAGGGTCGCTGGTGGAGAATTAAAACGTTCGTCTATCCAGAATTTAGTATTACTTCCAGTCGAAAATGAATCCGTTGGAGACGAAAATGTGTAGTATCGTAATTTTTCGTAACTTTGTACTTTAAAAAATAGGTTTTTGTACCTTTTATAGTTAGGAAGATTGTTGATGTTTTTATTTTGTTTTTTTGGTCGAAGATAATTTTCAGATGTTTAGTTATATTTTTTAGTTTGAAGGAGGTTGCCCCTCCTTCCAGGGGGAGTGTTGTAGCGGTATAAATTGCCGTAGCGGACTGTATTTACATTTCGACAACACATGAAAAATATAGATGCGAACTGTACGAAGTACATACGCATACTATACATAGTAAAAGAAAGATTGAAAAACATCTCCGCAAAACTGCCGAAAATAACCCCCTTTCTCTTTAATTAAATTTTTTACCAAACTCCTGTAAAAAGCGAAATCGCATGTATCCATGGTGGGAACCAGTGTGTTTTGATGCGAGAAATCCGAAATCGACGTTTTTCGAAACACAATTTTCAAATTTTATTGCCTTGATGAATGTTTGCAAAGGCTGAACTGAAAAGGATGAGTCTGGCGCGATTACTCGGTCAAAAATTAACCTAACGATCTGAAATTTTTATCACGCGTAGTTAACTCATAGTTTTTCCTACAGCGTAACACCTCCAAA
Source organism: Maconellicoccus hirsutus (assembly GCA_003261595.1). Lineage (NCBI taxonomy): Eukaryota > Metazoa > Arthropoda > Insecta > Hemiptera > Pseudococcidae > Maconellicoccus > Maconellicoccus hirsutus. The sequence goes on along the minus strand of QBDW01005775.1, from coordinate 50,269 downwards.
AATCGCTTCAAGCAGTTCTTCTTTTTTGTGCCATAAAACTGAGCCAAAGCAAAAACTTTTAACTGACTTGAAAAAATAATTTTTTTTCTTGAAAAATGAAAAACAAAAATCTTTTTTTTGCTATTTAAATATCTACTACTTGAGTAAAGCTTCTCAGCAAAGTATTAAATAAAGGTTCATATGTTATTCATCAGGTTTCAATAAAAATCGAATATTCAATTTTTTTGCATATCCGATCTCTTTCCGTCCCAATTAGGATCGCATAATCGAGCTTCCACTGTACTCATTGTCAGACTATTACGCCAAACGGATTTTCACCAATTCTCAAACGAAATGAAATAATTTCTTCATAGCGGTTTAAAGAGGGTAGATTTTTCCCAAGGTTTTACTAGTTTTTCGTGTTCGAATAACTTATTTGGAGTTTTTGATGTTACATGGAACACAAACTGTATTTTAACTTTCTTTTGAATTCGAAAGGAGGGGGACAAAATCATCTTTTTATAGTGAATTGGATGATTAGGAGGGTATTGCTGGGATGTTCTTGCAGCGGAAGTGTACAACCGATCCTTTTCACCTAGTATATGCGGTTAGTAAGAAGACAACCGAAGTAGAAGCGCGCAATCACTCGTCAAAAACAGAATTATTAGCGATTGTCTGGTCTGTAACCCGTTTGCAACAGTTTTTGCTTGGCATACAATTCACAATCGTCATCGACCGCCAGGTGTTGTTACACTTAAACGCTCAAAAAACAACGAATGCGCAAACAGCAAGATGATCACTTGCGCAACAAGAATTCGATTTTGTTGTTCATCATCGGGCAGGTACAAAGATGTCGCACGTAGACGCTCTTAGCCGAGTCCCAGTTAGTGAAGCAGATGACACCGAAACCGTCGTTGAAATTGGAGTATTTCAAATCCTGTTGGAGGAAGATGTTGTACGAATGTACCAGCATCGCGACGAGTATATTCGTAATATTGCGCTAGATGATGACGTTGGTAAGGATTCCTCTACGGAAGCTGAATGTGTCGTCCTCGACACATAATCAGAATGGCCGAATGTAGAGAATATCACCGTAATTACCGATAGTTATAGTATCCTATAGTTTTGAAAATTTACGTACCTTGACAACATGTCGCTGTCGATGTATGTGTTCACACGAGAGTACTTTGTTCACAGATACAGCTGATGCAGCGGCACACTTCTACGTTTCTAGCAAATGTGTACTCGTATATGAGATAATATCTCGCATATATCATCACCACATATTAGTCCGGCACTCGCGATGTACTTTTTAAATCTAATTACACGAATCGATGTTTACAACGAGTAAAGCAGCAACAAAACAAGAACCATATACCGGTCTTGATAATCACCAAGATCAACGTAGCCGAAACATTGAATTAGATAGAACACAAGACGAAAGAGCGCATCGAACTAAAGCGATAATGTATGTAGAAATACAACACAATAATTGACTTTTTCGTAAAATAATTGGAGAAATACTTCGCATTACTTTTCTTTTGTTAAGTAGTACGTTATCACGTAAACGCAATAACACATGGAACTAAACTTTAAACACGAGCGGATCGAGCTCACTGAAGAGCTACCAATCAGAAACAAGTTAGGTTTTATCAGTATCACTCTGATCATTTCGTTCTTTACATTTTTGCCGGGAATTTTACTTTACGTATTACGAATGTTCAACAAAAATGGAAATAAAATAAACTAGTATTATTATTAATTTTAATAATTATTTTAATAAATTGACAAAAAAAAACATCAAAAATATCGCGAGTACGAGTATAATGTAATCAAGTTATGATACTGATGTTGATGATACTGGACACGAGTATGTAAAACAACGAATTTAGTTCAGAAACGATAACGAAAAATAAACTTGTTGATTAGATAACTTCGTGAAAGAAATCAATTTCAAACGGTAATTAAGACTAGAAATCGTCAAAAAAAATGGTCTGGACCGCTGTGAATTAATGGTATATCGCGAGGTCCATTACAGTTACAGTCCACCTGGAAAGAACGTCGAATTCACAGTGGTCCAGACCATGTTCATTGACGATTTCTAGTCTTAATTACCGTTTAAAATTGATTTCTTTCTTGAAGTTATTTAATCAATAAGTTTATTTTTCGTTATCGTTTCTGAAGGCTGAACCAAATTCGTTGTTTTACATACTTTAAAAACGTTCTCAATTCTTTAAGTCCAGTATCGTAACTTGATTACCTTACACTCGCGATATTTTTGATGTTTTTTTGTCAATTTATTAAAATAATTATTAAAATTAATGATAATACTTGTTTAATTATTTCCATTTTTGTTGAGTGTATAACTTCAGTGAAACATAAAGGGGCGTGGTCACAGTTTTCCATTGGTGGCTCTTCAGTGAGCTCGATCCGCTCGTCTTTAAACATAGAAATAACGAATTTTATTATTCAAAAAATAAAATTAGCTAAAGTAACTGGTGGTAACACTGCGTCAAGATTTTTCATGGTTGTCGTTTGGCGTGGCGGCCGTTTGACGTCTTCCCTTAATTTTATAAATCTGAATAATACTTGGAAAAAAAAAATTGAGCGATCAAATTTCTACCATTAATTCGGTTGTTAATTTATCATAAACTTGGCATTTCAAATACTCAATTAAGATGCTTAAACAAATATATTATTCGAATTGCAATTGATTATCATGTTTTTAGAAGAATTATTACATTCATTATTCATTAAAATTTGATAAGTTTTGATCTTCTTGAAGTGTTGGTTGCCTATCGTATGTTGTGAAGGTAAAATTATACATTTTTCCATCAACAACCGATCATCATACTCGGATGTTTGAAACGTACAATATTCCAATTTCATTGTATAAGTGAAATGTTTATTATGAATAATATCAATTACGTCTTGACAAATCAGTTTTGCCATCAACGAGAAAATTCACCTATAATTTTGGCATGTAAACACGTAAAAATTTTGTTTTCTCATTTACAGGTGGTGGTTTGAAATAAATTGCATTTTACTTTATTATGCTAATTATTCTTCCAGTGATTATCATTTATGATGAATCTTTGGAATTTTTTCCCGCGGCTGCTGGAGCTAATAAAGGCGAATGAAAGGTGGTTTGAGGGCTTTTCGAACATGCCATTATCTAAATTTTGCCATGTTTTCCTTTCTGGTAACACTGATTGTAAAGATGAAATTTTTAATTAAATTATTTTTCAAATGAATCTCTAAAATCAATTTTAGGTACAGAAATAGTTTTTTAAATTATTGTAAAAACACAAATATTACAAGAAACCATTCAATTTTTGCATGGAATTTATAAAAACATGATTTCTTCAATTGAAACAATGAAACCATGCAACAAGTTTTCCATTTGGGTAGTTTTATCGCCATACCTAATGTCGATAAAGATTTGACTTGTTCAACTTTTTTTTTAATCAATGTATTTTATTGGCGGGATCATTTATTCAAGAAAAAAGATGGTTTCTGAAATTTTCTGAATTTTGATGTGAAAAATTGTGGTTCGTTTATGCATTACTTTTATTCTTAAAATTTCATAGTTGTTTTCTTTTGTTAATATTTTACTTCGTGTACATCAGTATGTCTTCGTTGATCAAATTATGTCAAAAATACTTCGGAAAGAAAGATCTCTACGAGGTGTTTGGGATCAATAAAAAAGCTTCAGAGAAAGATAGTAAGTTTGAATATATTTTCAATTTAATTGTAACATTCTTAACGAGCACTGTAATAATGTACATTGTACTCCAGTTAAACGCGCATATCATAGGCTATCACTCAAAGTACACCCGGACAGAGTTACCGAAGATGAAAAACTCGAAGCTACCGAAAAATTCAAAGTTGTCAGTGCCGTGCACGCGGTTCTTAGTAATAAGTCTAAACGTGAAACGTATGACCGAACAGGTACATTTATCAGATATATTCGCTTCATAACGCATCTACACTATCTCATTATTATCGTGTATTGCATCAGGTTCCGTGGACGATGAAGATGAACTCGATATGGACAACTGGAAACAATATTGGCAATCTATATTCAAAGAAGTAACTCAAAAAGATATAGAAGAATACGAATTAAAATATAAAGGTGGGTTTATTTCGTTGATTCTTCCTGTTACCTTGAATTTCTTCACAGTAGAATGCATTTATTCGTAGGATCTGAAGAAGAACGAATAGATTTGAAAAAAGCTTATGTCGATAATAAAGGAGATATGGATCGTATTTTAGAATACGTTTTATTCAGTAATCCTAATGACGAACCTCGACTATGTGAGGTTATAAATAAATGGATCGAAGACGAAGAAGTTCCTGCTTTTCCCAAATTTACCAAAGAACCGGAATCGAAAAAATTAAAAAGAAAATTGAAGGTATTACCATTTGATTTACATTTCAATCGCATTATTTCAATTCTTGATTTTATTAGTACGAAAAAGAAGCTAAGCTCGCTGAAAAAGCAGCTCAAAAAAGAAAAGCCGAAGAAACTGAAGAATTCGACCTTGTAAAAGCTATCGAGCTTCGTCGAGCTAGTCGTGAGCAAAACAATTTTCTTCAGAAACTAGAAGAAAAATATTGTCAACCTAAAGCTGCAAAAGCCAAATCGAAATCAGCTAGAGGAGCCAAAGCCAAAAGAAAGTAGACTCCGCAGATCGCTATGTTTAAGTTTTTGATTTAATAAATCAATTTTCTATTACTTTTGTGTACCTGTCAGACGATGAATTGTCCTAATTTTTTTCTATTTACGAATTATTTTTTAATTTAAGTTTGTGAAAATAATGAAATTATAGTAATTTGTACAGACTTGTCTATGTTCTTGCGTAGTTGCGATTTTCTTAGTTTTTCATTGCTTTAGTCATCTTGAAAATTCGTCGAGTTTCTACAAAGTCAAAATTATGATTCTCGTTTGGAACACCAACCAATTTTTGTCACGTGTTGACATGATAGAATCTTTATATTTAATTACTTCATCTTGCTTTTCTTTCAGGAATTTATTGCAAAAGAAATCGTAACGAAAGAACTTTAATTACTAAAAGTATCCACAATCAACGACCATCAATAAAAAAAATGTTCACATATTAAAACAGAGCAACACAGAGTATGAAACAAAATTAAAAAACAGTCATACAATTAGCGAGAGCAGAAGGATACAATAAATGCAAAATGCACATGGTTAAAATCCTTAAAAATAATTACACTTGATAAAATTGCTTCGATTCTATTAAAATATTCACGATCACAGTTACAAAAACTAAAATTATAAAAATAGAGATACAACATACGTTATTAAAATCACATAGTGGCTTTCGTATTTAAGATTTCTCCATACAGCAAAAGCGTCATGGAAGCTGATTTTTTCATCTGCTTTTAAATCTATCAAACATCCCAGGTAACTTAGGTGATAAAGAGCAACTAAGGTGAAAAAGAGATTGATAAAACAAACTCCTAGCTTTCGTTTGGAAAATCTATGCCTATCACAATACGGTTCACACGATTTTGATGAAACGCACGCATTTATCCTATAAGATAGTTTCCGTCTGAAGACGTATTCAACGTAAGTATAAATCCCCAAAGATAAAAGGACTCCTGATAACCTATAATTCAAACCGTGCAGCAAAGAGCTCACGAAATAAGTCCCAATTACAGCAACAAAATTTCCATACCTTCGTAATGGTTTGAAAACATCTGTAATTGATTCAAAATTAAAAATCTCAGCAAGTTGTTATTTCGACGTACACAAATGCTTACATCGTTTCAACCATTTATGCATCGGTATATTCCAGTTAACAACTACTTCTACAAGGGAATGAGGAAACTCGATCATATGAGGTTTAGTGATGGAATTCGCCTCCACTTTCGATGCACCGAATCCCGCAGCGAGAGCGAAACTGCTTGACATGTACATCACGAAGTAATGCCCCGTACGGAATTCGGCAGCTTTCCCGTACATAACACCGTACATGCTATTGGAATAGCTTTGTAGGATCCAATCAATTAAACACATCGATATCACGAAAAAGGAAAACGCCAAGATCACAGATTTGAGTAACTCTGTTATGTAATTCAAAGTCTGCAAAAAAATTACATAAATAGCCAAAAAACAATTACGAATTGTAATCGACCAACTTACCGGCTTAATAGGAACATATACTTCTAAATATGACTTGAACTCGACCCATGGTCCGAAAACACAATTTCCGAGACAAAAAATATATCCGAAATATTCGATCAAGGATGGAAATCCTTCGAAACATTTATTTTCGTAGTCCATCGTCAAAGATATACTCTTCATTACTATTAACATTTGAACATTTCGAATTCTTGGCCATATCGACCCTTCAAATGTAAATTCACTAAATCACATTAAAATACTCGTGAATGAAAATTCATCTTAAATAGTTATACTTGAAAACTTACCATATGGCTAAATAGCTCAACAATATCAATGAAATGAAAGAAGTTCGTAAATTATTTTTCAAAAATCCGAGCGCAGTCAAATAAAATATTAGTGATAATGCGATACTATGGATGATTAGATTATTCACGTAAAAATATAATACAGCGATTCCCAAAATACCGGATAACATGTGTTTTATTCTGATGTCTATTGGAGCTGCAACTAATACAAATTATGAGTATCTAATGCTGTACCTCGTAACAAAAAAGTTATCAAATTTACATACAATAATTAATTAATTGGAATGTAAGACATATTCCTAAAGCTGGAAAAAACGTTTTACTGATTTCCTGAACAGTTGGTAAAACACAAGATTGTGCAATTTCCATAAGCGTAATATATGAATTTGGATCATCGTAGGAGTACTGCATTTCGTCCATGGTGGGATCTTCCACATCGTAATCGTAGTCCTCGAGGAGTTCCATGGAGGCAAAATTCATCTCATTTATCATTATTTTTCAAGATATCAAATCTACAATAAAAATCAATCTAAGTACTATGTTAATTTAAAAAAGCATCAATATAATACATAAGTATAACAAGATAAATTCACCTACTGGTGTACTCCTACTACTAGCAATCAAAAGCACAAGAAATTTTGAACGTCATCGTCAGTTAAAGTTGATTTCATGCGAGTTACATAGCATCAAATAATTCGCGATTTCGAATTAATTACGTAGTTGAAAACAGGATAAATTATTCAAAATTGATTTAAAATTTAGGATAAAAAAATTTGAAATGTAAACAAATTAAAAACACGCTAATCAGTGATAGGAAAGCCGCCGAAAAAGTCAGTGTTACCCAACAGTGTTACCATATCGCTGTATTCAAAAAAAGACATGAATCAAATAGACAGGCGGTTTGAATAGGCTATCGACACTACGTGAAAGTTAAATATTTTGCGGTGTTTTGGAAAAGTTTAAAAATTATTAACATAGTTGATGCTATGTTATTAAATAATTCAATGAAATTTATAATCAATTTCTATTATAATTTAAATAAAACTTATTTAGATTCATTTGCGCCTGTACCTACAAAAAAGGAAATGAAATTGACGTGTACCTAACCAGAATTACGCACTTATTACTCGTATTTATGCAGTCAAGCAGGTAGATAAATGCATAAGTTTATTTAGGTAGTGCAAATACAAAGTGTAATCGTTTGTTTTACTCACCTTTTTGATACTGTAAACTCGAGGTGGAAAGTAAGGAAGTAATACGACGAAAACTACTCAAAAGAACGTAATTTACGTCAAACAAGATTTTAAAAATTCATTGATAAACGTGAACTTAAAATTTTCGTTTAAAGATATGGAATAATCGCTAAAGATAATCAATTTTAGGAAGTTGAAACCGTTTCAAGGGATTATCGTATTAATTATTTTTATATTGAAGTATGTTTTAACATGCTAATTAAATTACAATATCGTCATGACTTTGAAAATGAACCTTTTAAATGATGATTGAGCATTGAGCAAATATAGACATGCTCTCTTTGATTAACGGCATTCGTCCTCTTGTATTTAACCTATTTAGTAGGTATCTACTTATCGAATTTTTTCCTTTGTTCAAGTGCTAATTTTTCACGTTAAAATTTTGTCAAATCATGAATGTGCAACAAAAAACTATATTTATCTTCGAAATTGATTTATTGAAGAATTACATGCATTTATTTTACACTAGCTGTAAGCTAAGAAAGCCTGCTGAGTAGGTAGCTAGTACATACCTATTACATAAATGTTATTGAATAATTAAACTAAAATTTAAAATATATTTTACACTCGTTCCCAGCATAATGATCTGAAAATGTCACTCCTTTCGCGAAAATAACCTTCTTTAGCTTCACTGGTGAGGCGACGTTCTCCGCTCCAATACTGAAGACGTATTGATGTGTCATTATAGTCTAAATCGATTTCGGTGTGATTTTTTCATTATTTACAGTTTCACACCAAGCCTTTGAAGAAATGAGTTATTCTGTACGCTGATGATATTGTAAACAATAGTATCTTGATGTTGTTTGAATCATGTAAAATTCAAAACAGACGAAACTTCATTCGCTGCAGACTTTATCTAAAAAATAAATAAAATCATTTTTAGAAAAACTTTACCCAAATTGCGCGTAAATTCGGTTAAACAATTTCAAACAAATCTTACCTATCGTAGATGCTGCTCGATAAATCGAATCTCTACTCATGTCTCATTCAAGGGAAACAAGTTAACTCGAACTTTCAATAAATCCACGAATTCATCGACAAAACGATTTATTCCGTGCACTAATGACGTTTCAGCATTTTCTTCGATAAATTGTACTTTTCTATCTGCAAAAAATTCATGAAATTAGTTCGTCATTTAAGTGAAAGAAACAACCAGAAGAAAAAAAACTCACCAATTGTAAGTCGTCTTCAGTTTCATGTTCGTGGTCCATTTTTCAATATTTTTCCCCCATAATTTCATTAATATATTTTACTTAATTTATGTGATGATTTATCACAAATGAAAGATAAAAACATCCCTATCTACACCCATCCTTTTCTGAATATTTGAAAAAAAAAATTTTAATCAACGGTTCAAAATTAATTATGATTGAACTCAGTTTCATAAAATATTTCCGCTCATTTTTTGATGTATAATTTCCCCTTCAAGACATTTATTTAGGCAACATATGCTTATTAGAAGTCATTGTGGTATTCTATTAATTACCTAAGTCAAGTAATTCTCTGCATAAACTTAGAAAGATAAAATCAATGTAAAATTACTTGTGAAACAAATCATTTAACTCGAATAAAATTGTTTATGATTTGTTAATCAGAAATAAAATGATGGGCGGTAATTTTAGAATGGCGTAAAGAACACTTCAAAATGTGGGATTGGTCAACTATTTGTAAGTAAATTGAGCGTGCGTAAACACCCAGAAAAAACGCCCTTGCTATTCTTCGATTTGTTTTAATTAATGAAAATTCTGTAAATGTAACTTCTATTCTAAAATAATTATGATGATAATTTTGTGATTTGAGTGAGATGCGAGAATTTAGATTTTGAAAATATCTAACGCGATATGATTTCACGAAAAACACTAAAATGAATTATGATCTAGATGTCTAGAAGAACAAAAGGTACACAATTGATTTCTTCTGATTTAATAAGTATAGAAAAAAACCAAATTATCACTTTTTCCAAGAAATTCGTGAGTATAATCAATGCATATTTAAGAATGCGTAATAAGTGATACGTAGCGAATTTCGTTCGTTTCTTCATTTCCAAACTCGAATTTTCATCAACATATTCGCAGAATTAAGTTTCCCTGCAATATTTAACGTGTATAAACTTCCCTCTCTTAATTCGCAATAAATTATACGCAATATGCGTCACAAGATTACCCTCGTAATCACTGCATTAATTTCTTATCACTTTCAAACATTTGAAAGATGAATACGGCAAACGATCGCATTTATATTTGTTATTTTAGTTGCTTTTTTGAAATAGGGAAATAACAACTTCGATGTTACAATGTAGGTAATAATAGTTGCATTTCATGACGATCTTAAAAAAGGTAAGACGATACGACGCCGTTTCATATCTTAAAATTTCTCTAGAATATAGATGTTAATTTTTTCATATAATTTTTTGAAACATAGCAACATTATTTATGAAAATTTTCCAGATTCCATCTGCTGTTCCAAAGTAACCCGTGAGTCGCCAAAACGATGAGAAATAATTCGAAAAAATAGACAAACATTGGGATTAATACGAATGGAAACATGATATATGAAAACTCGACGCATCACGTCTTTATAGAAGCAATTCCACCTGTGGACATCGCGTTACTTCTTTTCGCTGGCATCGGGTATCTATTATCAGTTTCATGGTCAAGCGTCGTTCTATGGAAATTCTACATAAACAGATCGAAATACGATGTTCAAACGAAAAATTTAGCGAGTTTCTGTTCGAGTTTACTTTTGACTTATTTCATCGTGGTATTTCGTGGTTCACCATATGGGTATTCAAAAGCATATCAAATTCTGGACGCGTATATGTTTTTAGCATCATCGTTTCTCCTTTCAGTGCTAGCGTGGCATACATGTCTGTGCATAAGGAATGTCCAAGATCAATTGATACATCTTTTCGGAAGTAACGTATTTTATGCGTGTTCCATTGCAGGATGGATTACGCCAGTTTTGATTATTTTTTCTCATTACATACGCGAACCATCTCTGAAGAGTGTTCAAATAATTAATAGCGACGTACGTATGTTGAATATATTGCCATTGGTAATTTTGGCATGGCATATGAAATCCATTGGTTGTGGCAGGGTCGTCAACGATAATGCATTCTTTACTCATATCCGCGTTTTCGTCATTGTCGCCGGTTTCTGCTTTATTTCGCCTACTTTGTTTGAGCCGTTGATATTAATTAATGAACAATTCGAAGTATATAAGATCTCCTTCGATATGTCTGATGCACTTTATATGTGGCAAGGATTTTTATTCGGATTATGTTTCTTAAGTAGTGAAAATGATATTATTGACGTTCAAAATTCTTTTCATTTTGTTAGAGTAAATATTGTAAATAAGGTGTGGGGAAATCGAGTTTCATCGTATCATGTACAGTCGTCGGTTTAATCATTGAGATTTATTTTTTATCATTAGAATGACTTAAATTGAGAGATCACGCCATTATTATTTCAGTCCAAATTATTATTAGTTTTAGGTGTAAGTCGAACGAAACCTAAGAACCAAACGGAATAACGGTATTATTTGCTGTGATGTTACCTATCACGTATATTTTTTAAGGTGTATACATTATTTTCCAACAGTTCTGCGAACTTTTTTGTAAATGATAATAATACATAATAATAATGCGATTTAGATTAATTTTTAATATTTTTATATGACTTGTGTTTGTAATTTATGTAGTATGTGTTTTTGAATTTTTTATTTTTAAGTATTTTTAATGTTTTGTATTATTTTTTCTTTTTTCAATGTTACATTATTTAAGGGGAACTTTGTTTTATTCTTGTTAATATGCCTTTACTAATTTAGAGTTATTAGGTATTAAATTTTTTTTCCAAGTCAATGCCAGGTATATTATATTTGTAAATAATTTTCATTTTCATAGTTTTTAATTTTTGTAAATATTTTTGTTTTTTAGATCATTTTGGTCGATTTTAACTTTGTAAAATTTTTTTTTTGTAATACAATAAAATAATTTAATTTAATAATATTTGTATTTTTTGTTACAATTACTGGTAATTTTCTCACCCAAACAAAAAGATGATCAAATGCGCACCCAGTGAATGATGGTACTAGAATTCTGATGCAACCAAGTTTCAGTATTTGGCATCCCGAATTAAGCTTAAACGAAATGAAAGAGTAAAACGTTTTTTCATTAGCATCGTTTTAATTTGTCAAGTAAAATACATACAGACGAACAAAGCCCATGTTTCAAGAGTATAAATTGCACACTTGCACTATTTGGTTGTATAATTATCAAAATAACGGTGTAAGATTATATTTATTATGCGTCACGCATGGATTTATCAAATAAGACAATCTATTGAATTTTTTATCCTATACTTACACCCAAACTGCAACAATTCTATTTTCATTACATCAAGAACCTCGCATCGCTTCCATCAAAGCTCACAACGAAACCAAAGGCAACATAGGCGCCCACAGCGGGTTGCGGAGGTAGCCACCACTAGCTCATAGGTTTTGCTTTTTTTTTTTTAGTTTTTATGTAGCCTACATATAGTTAGGGATATTCGCATGAGTGCTCGCAGTGGGTAACAGAGATAGCTGTATAATGTCGAAAAAGACAACTTTTTCAGTGAAGAATTTAATAACACGTAATTGTCTGAAATGTGACGTGAAATACGTGCTGAAGAAGGAAGCTCATGTTTGACCGCAGGGCGATCCCACAAATACCATAAAAACAACCCACTTAGCATTGTCAATTGCGAACAACGCTTCCGTCAAAGTTATCAACGAAACCAGAAAGCGGACCAAAGGCGACATAGGCGCCCACAGTGAGTTGCGGAGGTAGCCACCACTAGCTCATAGGTTTTGCTTTTTTTATTTTTAGTTTCTATGTACATATAGTCGGGGATATTTGTAAGAGTGCCCGTAGAGGGTAACAATATAACTACATAATGTCGAAAAAGACTTCTTTTTCAGTGAAGAATTTAATAACACGTAATTGTCTGAAATGTGACGTGAAATACGTGCTGAAGAAGGAAGTTTATGTTTGACCGCAGTGCGATCCCACAAATAACATAAAAACAACCCATTTAGCTATGTCAATTCCGAACAACGCTTTCGACAAGGATCCCAACGAAATTAGAACATGGACCAAAGGCGATGTACTCATATTTTCCGGAAGTTTCGTGCATGAAATTTGGAATAACGGTACCAGAGTTCTAATGTTATTAAGCTAGTGATTTATGATACATATTATGATTTTTTTATTATTTATAATAGAATTTACGCGCCTGTAAATCCAAATGATCAATTTAACTAATTTTTGTAATTTTATTCCTACATAATTAGGTAGATAATGAAGAAATTAGTAACACGTAATTGTCCGAAATGTGACGTGAAATACGTGCTGAAGAAGGAAGTTTATATTTGACCGCAGGGCGATCCCACAAATACCATAACAACAACCCATTTAGCATTGTCAATTCCGAACAACGCTTTCGACAAGGATCCCAACGAAATTAGAACATGGACCAAAGGCGATGTACTCATACTTTCCGGAAGTTTCGAGCACAAGACTTGGAATAATGGTACCGGAGTTCTAACGTTACTGAGCTTGCGATTTGTGATACTTTTGTAATTTTTTAAATTTATATGGAAATTCAATTCAGATAAATCCAAATGAACAATTTAGCTCATTTTTTTTCTTGGTTTCTATGTAAATATGCTTAGGGATATTTGCATGAGTGCTCACAGTGTGTAACAGAGATAGCTGTATGACGTCGAGAAAGACAACTTTTTCAGTGAAGAAATTAGTAACACGTAATTGTCTGAAATGTGACGTGAAATACGTGCTGAAGAAGGAAGTTTATGTTTGACCGCAGTGCGATCCCACAAATACCATAATAACATTCCATTGAGCATTGTCAATTCCGAACAACGCTTTCGACAAGGATAGGATCTCAACGAAATTAGAACATGGACCAAAGGCGATGTACTCATATTTTCCGGAAGTTTCGAGCATGAAATTTGGAATAACGGTACCAGAGTTCTAATGTTATTAAGCTAGTGATTTATGATACTTATTATGATTTTTTTATTATTTATAATAGAATTTACGCGCCTGTAAATCCAAATGATCAATTTAACTAATTTTTGTAATTTTATTCCTACATAATTAGGTAGATAATGAAGAAATTAGTAACACGTAATTGTCCGAAATGTGACGTGAAATACGTGCTGAAGAAGGAAGTTTATATTTGACCGCAGGGCGATCCCACAAATACCATAATAACAACCCATTTAGCATTGTCAATTCCGAACAACGCTTTCGACAAGGATCCCAACGAAATTAGAACATGGACCAAAGGCGATGTACTCATACTTTCCGGAAGTTTCGAGCACAAGACTTGGAATAATGGTACCGGAGTTCTAACGTTACTGAGCTTGCGATTTGTGATACTTTTGTAATTTTTTAAATTTATATGGAAATTCAATTCAGATAAATCCAAATGAACAATTTAGCACATTTTTTTTCTTGGTTTCTATGTAAATATGCTTAGGGATATTTGCATGAGTGCTCACAGTGTGTAACAGAGATAGCTGTATGACGTCGAGAAAGACAACTTTTTCAGTGAAGAAATTAGTAACACGTAATTGTCTGAAATGTGACGTGAAATACGTGCTGAAGAAGGAAGTTTATGTTTGACCGCAGTGCGATCCCACAAATACCATAATAACATTCCATTGAGCATTGTCAATTCCGAACAACGCTTTCGACAAGGATCCCAACGAAATTAGAACATGGACCAAAGGCGATGTACTCATATTTTCCGGAAGTTTCGAGCATGAAATTTGGAATAACGGTACCAGAGTTCTAATGTTATTAAGCTAGTGATTTATGATACTTATTATGATTTTTTTATTATTTATAATAGAATTTACGCGCCTGTAAATCCAAATGATCAATTTAACTAATTTTTGTAATTTTATTCCTACATAATTAGGTAGATAATGAAGAAATTAGTAACACGTAATTGTCCGAAATGTGACGTGAAATACGTGCTGAAGAAGGAAGTTTATATTTGACCGCAGGGCGATCCCACAAATACCATAATAACAACCCATTTAGCATTGTCAATTCCGAACAACGCTTTCGACAAGGATCCCAACGAAATTAGAACATGGACCAAAGGCGATGTACTCATACTTTCCGGAAGTTTCGAGCACAAGACTTGGAATAATGGTACCGGAGTTCTAACGTTACTGAGCTTGCGATTTGTGATACTTTTGTAATTTTTTAAATTTGTATGGAAATTCAATTCAAATAAATCCAAATGAAGAATTTAGCCCTTTTTTTTTTAGTTTCTATGTACATGTAGTTAGGGATATTTGCATGAGTGCCCGCAGTGGGTAACAGAGATAGCGATTCGTTGCCTCATGCCCATACACAGGTACCTATTTCAAGACCGGCTACTGCCTGCGGCGGCAATTTTTGACGATTCTGTTAAATGTAAGACAGGTAAAAAGGTGGATACTTTTGTAGTAGGTGTTTGAACTCCAGCATTCAAAATGACGTTTTCTAAATTATGTCCTAAATTCTTCTCTTCCTGTGACCTAAAGTTCTCGGCATCAATTTTGAAAAAGAGTAAATTTTTTCATCGCATGCTCAATAATTATATGGCAAATTTTATTTGGAAACCTTTCCAAAAAAATGATACGAAGGTCAAAAATTTTCGTCCTCGCTTCCTTCCACCACTAGCTCATAGGTTTTGCTTTTTTTTTTTTTTTTTTTTTTAGTTTTTATGTAGCTTTCATATAGTTAGGGATATTTGCATGAGTGCTTCCAATGGGTAACAGAGATGACGTCGAAAAAGACAACTTTTTCAGTGAAGAATTTAATAAGACGTAATTGTCTGAAATGTGACGTGAAATACGTGCTGAAAAAGAGAGTTTATGTTTGACCGAGGTGCGATCCCACAAATGTCATAAGATAACAAGATTATTGAAGATACAACGAAGTGTGTATACGTCAAACATTTCAATTTTGAGAAGGAATTCAATTCCTTTCATGAAATCCCATAACGGCGTAAGAACGCCAATGAATAAACGTTATAATTCCGTATTCTGAAACCAATGAATAGCTTCGCTGATGTGATCATAGTGATTAGATCTGATGATGTTATCAGATTGCGGACATAAAGATCTTGGAACTGTTTCCGTAGTATAAGTATAAGTTAATCCAGTTGCGTAAATGATACCATCATCTCGCACCAACGAGATGGGAACCTCCATGGGCTGTTGAATCCATAAACATTCCCCTCTGAAAGAAGATATGTCTGGAACAACGCATAGCATACTCTCCAAACATCGATAAACGGTCTCAGATTCGACTTCTCCGAACCACACCTTTAAATAAGGACTAAAATTTTCTCCAGATAATTCCAACATAGCTACTTTGCCGCCGCCGTTTAAATTCAAATTATTCACTATAGGTATCGGCGTAATTGGTGACTTTACCGGCCCCATGCCTTCGTAAAATTGATATTCGGCTTTGTCGGTGCTAATAATAGTCCAACAAGCGCCATCGTTGATCATTTCTTTGTTCGTTTCAGTGGGACAAGGAGTAGCTTGGAATTGAATGATTCTTTCCTGCGATACGCATAAATACGTGCGTTCGGTATCCTCCATATAGAAGGCACATTTATGTAATTGCGATACAGGATCATTAGCTTCTAACAAAGCCATCTGTTTATCAACTTTTCTAATAATTAACCTCGGTAAAGCCATACCAGTGACGCTACAAACTAATTTCACAGTGCTACCGTAATGCACGTATCCATCTCTTACGGTAAATTCTTCGCTCTCGCTTTCGTCTTCGTCTATAAGATGCATCGTGAATACTCCCCACTGCGTAGAGCTCGCGTGGAAATTGTTATTTTCTACGTGCAAATACCGCGTACTAACAGTTTGAGAACGTAATCTATTGAATAAGGCAACTTTGGTACCGCTAGCGATGCATAGATCAGCGTTCTTCAACGATTGTTTCTTTTTCGATGGCTTCGAAATGACTTTAATTCGTTTACTATTGAAAAATCCTATGCTATGTCCGTTGCTATAAAACAACTTCGCTGATAACATGAAGTGTTTTCGTTTATCCGAATCCGATATGTACAAGGTTTTCGCAGCGCAATATTGCTTCCCGTTATTCAGGTCCAACTGTTGCATATCCTCGTCTGATTTGCCAATACCCATAAACGCACATAGCTGCGTAGGATGTTCAGGATCACCATCTCTATTCAATTGTTCTTGACGCATTCGCCAAGTTTCTCCTTTAAGATAAATACACGGAGGTGGGCAAAAAAATCGTTTCTCGTTACCGTATGATTTTTGAGCCACTTTCGCGTGCAATATAGTAATAACCATGTCGTTTCTTTCGCGTAGATAACGTACCATAGCTTCGCGGGTGAGCCGACGATCTCCGCTCCGATATTGAAGACTGTAGGCCATCCCATATTGATGCGGCATTATAGTCTGAATCGATTTCGGTGCACTTTTTTCGCTCATGATAACCGTACAACGTTCCATTATTTCATCTGGAAATTCAATTTCGTTATTAACACCCACAAATACACCGAGAAGACGTAAATGAAATGAAATCGTGTTGCACTTCTTGCATCAAAGTGAAGAATTTAATAACACATAATTGTTTGAAATGTGACGTGAAATACGTGCTGAAGAAGAGAGTTTATGCTTGACCGAGGTGCGATCCCACAAATACCATAATAACAACCCATTTAGCACTGTCAATTCCAAACAACGCTTCCATCAAGGTTCACAACGAAACCAGAACGTGGACCAAAGGCGATGTACTCATACTTTCCGGAAGTTTCGAGCACAAGACTTGGAATAATGGTACCGGAGTTCTAACGTTACTGAGCTTGCGATTTGTGATACTTTTGCAATTTTTTAAATTTATATGGAAATTCAATTCAGATAAATCCAAATGAACAATTTGGCTCATTTTTTTTCTTGGTTTCTATGTAAATATGCTTAGGGATATTTGCATGAGTGCTCACAGTGTGTAACAGAGATAGCTGTATGACGTCGAGAAAGACAACTTTTTCAGTGAAGAAATTAGTAACACGTAATTGTCTGAAATGTGACGTGAAATACGTGCTGAAGAAGGAAGTTTATGTTTGACCGCAGGGCGATCCCACAAATACCATAATAACATTCCATTGAGCATTGTCAATTCCGAACAACGCTTTCGACAAGGATAGGATCCCAACGAAATTAGAACATGGACCAAAGGCGATGTACTCATATTTTCCGGAAGTTTCGAGCCCAAAATGTGGAATTATTATTTTATTCATACATTATAACGTAGGTATTTTTCTCATCCAAGTAATAAGATGATCAAATTTAACCAGTATATACTCATGGCAATTCTGTTTCCAAAAATTTTTAAGACTAGTTTAGACTGATTTAAACACATGCAATGTCGAAAAGGGCAATTTTCAGCGAAGAATTTGCAGTAACTTATGGTATCGAATAGGTAATTTTTTCATTCGAGTACCAACATGACGTCGAAGTTTTTACAGAAATTTTTTTTGTTCTACACTGAATAGGATTACAACGATGAAATCTAGACGTTTTGTCAATTGGATTAAATAAACGATACGCAGTAGGTATTCATTTTTAAACATTTAAATTTAGATAAAATGCGTAGTAGGAAGAATGGAATGATCCAATAATACGACATAATCATACAATATTCTGCGTGTTTCTTAACAACGGTCAAATACGCCTTTTCAGATTGGTATCTACATATCGACTAGCTCTGCTTATCTGCGAGTGTTTTGTGAAAAATATTTTCAAATCTTCTGTTATCACTCTTTGACGAAAAAATCTATGCAAATCTTTTTATTAAGTGAAATTTTTAGATCGATGTAACGTAACTTGAAGTTAAATTGTGAAATTCTAGTCTCATGATAAGATGAAAAATTTGACCGTAGCGAAGAAAGTCATACATTATCACATGATGAATCAAACAATCGCAAAATGTAAGGAAAACTTCAAATAAGTTATTTTACATTTCTACACTTAACACCTGATTTCCATAATATATACCTATTTATCAAGTTAAGTTTAATTTAAAAGAAAAGTCAGCAGTGTTTTTCAATTGAAGTGATGATATCAAACACAAGCAAACGATTAGTGGATTCACACAACGATTTTAAGTCGATTTATCCAATATTTGTATATTCAAAAGTAATTATTCAAATTAAATTTTCGCGATATTTTTCAGACTTGAAAGACCTGTTTAGAATCGCATATATGGAAAATGCTTACACCATTAAAGAAAAAGTTGATGTGTTATCCGATTTTTATATTCTCACAAATCAGTATCGAAGCCAATGGGACATCATTTCTATGCTTGGATGTATTTTTTCAACGATTACTTTGGTCCGAATAACTGGAGTATTATCAGTGTTTAACCGAATAGAGGAAAGTCATTCACCCAATAATGTTTTACACCTGTATACTACTCAGTTGTTAAAATCAATTATTTTTGCATATATTTATGGCGTACTACCAAACAGTTCCCTTTTAGATTTCGTTTTCGTACTTCTTGATGTACACAGATTCAACATGATGACATCTACGAAAATACTACTGCTCATTTATCTTCCGACATTTTTTGATATTCCTGCACGATTTTTCGAACGCGTTTTCTATGGCGTGGACCTTCAAACGCTTATGTTAACATCGGTATACCTCTTGACCATACCGATGAATTTCAACAACATAATACTGAGTTGCGTATCGAAAGTAGAGCACATGGTTCATATTTTGTGTGCAATTATGGGTACATTATCTCTAGGTAAACAACTGCAAGTAATCTATCCGCATCCTAATTTGTTAAGGTTACCTAAATTTTATTATTGGATTCTTCTCACCGTAATTTGGACATTTCCTCACGTAACGTATGTAATTGGAATACTATATGAAAATATTTATGATGATTGGATCGCGAAGCTGTATTATTTTCACTTAGCGAAACTTTTCATTTTGTGGGAGGGAACGTTTTTATTCATTATGTTTTATTTAACTCGAGGCTCGCTTTCGGCTATCACAGAATGGCATACACTGTATTAAAATCAAATTGAAAAATTATTTTGAATTTTTTTCAATTACCTATTTCTTGCGTGCATTCTCCAAGTTTCAATTTATATGACGATTATTTTACTATTTTAAAATTTTTAAGCAATGTTTTTTTAGTGAGATTTTGAAAAATGAATTTTACTAATTTAATTATTCTAAGTTTATATATGTACCTACTACCTAGCTGCGTTTTTTTTATACAGCAGCAAATAATATACATTCAATGATGAAATAAAAATCTTTCACGATGAACGTGTCAGTGAGATAATTTTTCTTTACCTCTGAGATCTAAATTAAAAGAACTACAATTAAGTAGGTATATGAACGTATGTTTTGATGAACGTTTATGTCAATGGTGTTTGGTTACATATTGAAACCAATGGTTGAGATTCTTTCATTGTAACTAGCATTCTTGATAGCATACCATTTGAAGGAATTCATTTATTTTATATTTTTTCGGTAGTCGAAGGTATGATAAAAGATAAACCTCGAAAGAACCACCGTCAAATAAGTGCGATGAATTATCATCAACATATAAGAACATGGATTTTTAGCATAACATCGAAAAAACATACCTATTTGAAAAAGGTATCAATGACTTGGATCGAGCCAGAGAATGAAAAGGGACATGAAAACTCATAAACGAAGTGTATTTAATCGTTGAAATACACCTTTGAATCAAATTGATTCATGCATATAATTTTTTAATAGGTAGGTACGCCTTGCATTCGATTTGAACGCCGCTCGAACCTGACCAATGCCTTGTCTCCTATTTAAAATATTAATTCAACGTGAAATTATAACTGAAAAGTAAAGTTGAATGAATGATTGTCAAAACCTGCAAATATTCACATGGATAAAATTGAAGACGTACAGAGAGAGCTACAGACCATCATCGATAGATAGCTTTTATAACGCAACAAGCAGAATCTTACCGACGAAAAATTGCTGATAAGGAGTGATCAAACAATAAGTACATTTGTTCATTCAAGAAACGAGAAAATGATAACAATCTCATATCAATACCATTCGAAATCGATTTATTCTGTAATTCGTTAAATCATTGCTCATCTTGTAGTAGTAGAGGTTCGACGTAATGCGATATTTATTCGCACTGAAAAATTGATAATTTATAAAAGTGCTTGAATTTACATCATCACTACTTTCTTCTACTCAGATTTTCAAGTAACTAAGTTTACTTCATCATTGTTTCATTCACGATATTACTAGTAAGTGGATTATACTCGCAGAAAACTTGCAGTTTCAAAGTGGCAAGATGGATGAACCTGATGGTAGTGATAGCAGCGGATTCATAAGCTCATCCCATACAACTGATTTATACTCAGCTAGAGACGTTTCAGCAGATGAAGGCGTCCAATCTTGGGCAACATTGTCACCAACAAGTTTAGCAGAATTCCATTCAATAATGAGCGATGATTTTTTTTCATTCGAGGACTCTTCAAGTTTGAATTCATTTCATTCAGATAACGAAGATTTCGAAGTTAGTATTAAAAACGAGTACCTATCATGTTGAAGTACTGTTTGAATTACCTCATAATATTCGTTTCTGTTTTAAACACAGAAACAAGTCAATATGAAAATTAAAGTGCTTATCATGAATCATGCAGAACCAGTCGATGATGTATTCCCTTTTTGGATAGAAAGGAATTTTCGAAGAAGTAATAGACTGCGCTTTTCTTTAACACAATCTAAATTATATACATTGTATTGTATTTTCAGGACGATACCGTCGCAATGATTTAAATTTACCTATTACAATACCGCAAAGGGAGCAGCCTCTTTCATCATACCTCAGAGATCCACCTATAACGAATGTAGGACGATACCAAGCTACGTTATGCGGTGAAGCTTTAGCCTTACGTCGTGAATCTTTTGAATATGCTTTCTGTTCTCCAGCTCTTCGATGTATTCAAACTTGCGACGCTGTTTTAAGAGGTAAATTATTTCTAATGTGTAGGTAAGTTATTGTATGCACGTGAGATGTACGAATGAATCTTCTCTCCTGTAGCTTTAGGTATCCGTGATACCGTACCGATTAAAATTGAACCAGGATTAATGGAATATCTTGCCAATCCTATGTTTCGTGAAGGCCTACCCCGCTTCATGGAACGCGAAGAATTACTTGCTGCTGATTACAACATAGACGGAACGTACCAACCTTGCCTAACTCTGGTTCGGTTACGCAATTATTTACATGAAAATATGTTTTCACATTATGCTAGAAAAAGCGCAACTATGTCGAATATTCTGAGATTCGTCGAAAAAAAAGGTAAATATTTTATAAATTAATTGAAGACGTAATGAACCTTATAACATGGTTTTTCCAGGAGGTGGACGAATTTTACTCGTTGGACACTCTACTACGCTCGACGCGTGCACTAGAGAGCTTCTCAGAGATCGAGAAAGTCAAGAACGTCAAGAACTAAATGAACTTATACCGACTAATCCATTCCAAGAAATGATCGAAATCACGAGGCGCGTGAAGTATTGCAGTACGATTTTGTTGCAAGGGATAAATGGCGATTGGAAATTACATCGTGGTCCATTGCATTGCGTCACTCACTTGGATAATGCGTATTTTAATTATCGCGTTCTTACGGGGCGATACAGTAATAACCCATAATTATTTTTCGTAATTTTAAGCATTCATAGGTGTGATTTTAAATAACATATTATTTATTTTTATGATATTTTGACCCTGTTACATTGTAAATTTGAAAATAGGAGTATTTGTTTATTAATTTATTACGCAAAATTAGCTTGAAAAAATATATTAATGTTGTATGTTGTTTTATTCTCGTGTATTTTTTTCTTTTTTCAATTCTAACGAATCGAATTGAATTATTTCGTGTAGAAATGAATTTTTTACTAGCTTAATTATCAATCGATAAAATAATATATTTTAGCTTGTGGTTTACGCGAATTACGCGGTTTTAAAAATGAAAAAAATGGCCAAAAATATGAATATTTTTTAGTCAAGTTCGACGTATCATTCCAATTAAAATTTGTTAATTTGAGTGGAACAACACTATGTACCAAACTAGTGAAAAAAAATCTACAATAATGAACATGCTCAAATGTATTTCATTATTCTGTCAATATAAGTTTCGGTTTCTTCATTAGATAATGAAAAATAGACATGCTGCTAAAAACCTGCATCCCTTCTCTTCAAACGGAATGAAAACATTTTCCCAACTCTATCAATAAACTTAGTATTGGTAGATTATTTGTTTTATTACTTCGAGGACGTTCACTGAAGTGTTTCTGTTTTTTGATAAGCTTCTTAAAAGTAAAAATTATTCACATTTTTGTGTAATTTTAAAATATTGCAAGTTCTTATTCGTATTCAGCGCTACAATGTTCGGTATAAATTATTGTTCAATCATACTGGGTAAGTGAAAATTTTAATTTAATGGTTTTGTCAACTTGATCATTTGTTTTGCTTAGTATTTATTAAACTCAAATAGAAGCAGTGAAGTGTCTTTTCGATGTAATCGTAAATTATTTCTTAATACTTCTTTTTTTGAATTCCACAGGAATTAGTCAACTGCAAAAAGGGACTAATTTTACCCCAATTCGAGGAATTGTGCGTATGATGCGAGATTTGTACACATACGAGTACCATGTCAACCGAAGTTTTCTTATAATTGCGGTTGCTTACATCCTTATGACTGCCGGTTCAACAATTTGTTCCCGAAATACAATACTTATGGTTTCTGAAAAACAGCACCATTTCGTTAATGCTTTAATTACGTATGTTTCAATTTCAATGATGCAATTAGCATACGGTCTATTGGCTGGTTCCGTTGAATATTTAAGTCCCTCGTTGGCGCATAGTTGTTATTGGTACTTCGACACGATTATTCTTTCTCTGTTAGCGCATGCGAAACTATTCATGATGCTTAATTTACCGATTTTTTCTTCTTTACGTAGACATTTTGAACGAGTAATTTCTGTCGCGAAATTTTGCTATTGGATTTTTATTTTTTTTTCAACTTGTATAGTGATAATGCCCTATTTAGTGAATGCATTTCAATTGCAATTTACACGTGCACTGTTAATGCAAAGTAATGTAGTTATGGGCTGGATATGTCGTATTTTTTCTGTTCTTATGAGCGTTATTGTTATGTGCGATCAAATAAGAATCCTGACGATTACAAAAGAACAACCAACATATCATAAATTTTGTTTTTGGTTTATCCTAATGACGGTGTTTGTTTCAATGCATGTATTAGAATTACTCGGAGCGTGTGCATATTTTTGGCAATATAACAAAACTGCGTCATATTTGTTTTGGATATCAGGACTTTGGTACTTGTTCGATCCGATATGTCTTTATGCCACTGTTTGTTTCTACGAGGAAGAAATGAAAGAGATTGGTATCTTTAGGGACGCGCCATTGAATAAGCAAGCTCGTAATGAGGCAGCGGATGATGAGTCAACGGATGATGAGGCAACGGATGATGAGGCAACGGATGATGAGTCAGTGAATGATGAAGGAGCAAATGGTGGGGCAGCGGTGAATGTTGGGGCAGCGGTGAATGGTGGGGCAGCGGTGAATGTTGGGGCAGCGGTGAATGTTGGGGCAGCGGTGAATGTTGGGGCAGCGGTGAATGGTGGGGCAGCGGTGAATGGTGGGGCAGCGGTGAATGGTGGGGCAGTGGAGAATGGTGGTGCAGTGGAGAATGGTGGGGCAGTGGAGAATGGTGGGGCAGTGGAGAATGGTGGGGCAGTGGAGAATGGTGGGGCAGTGGAGAATGATAGAGCAGCGGAGAATTGCGGGGCAGCAGCGAATGTTGGGGCAGCAGCGAATGGTGGGGCAGCAGCGAATGGTGGGGCAGCGGTGAATGGTGGAGAAGCGGCGAATGATGGGGCAGCGAATGAGCAATAATCGTAATGAGGCATTGAACGAACGTGATCATATTGAATAGAAAAAGGTTTTTGAAATTTTCGCCATTTGCGTTCAAAGTATTCGAGCGACTTTTACAAACGATGTGTTTGAAAAAACAAATTAAATAGGAATTTTTAGGTAGTTGAATATTTGTAATGTGTTAATTTGCTAATTCATGATAACATTTTTTGTATCGCTAATTTTTTCAATTATTTCATTGACGCGTATTTATTTATTTGTTCAGTTACTATTTATTTTTTTGAATTCGCAATTTCGCGATAATTTTAATAAATTTTGAAAATAAATTACGTATTTTAAATGCTGTTATTTCTTCATTTATTCGAATTCACATGTCTGAAACGTGATAAGATTTCTTTTGATTGAGTTCGTTCAAGACTGGACAGGTATAAAGATCCCCTCCATTCCTCATCCTCGACAAATACATATACGCAAATGATAATCTCGTCTATATTGTAAATTACGTTTCACTTTATTGAAATTTTATCACTAGGTACGTTTTGCAGGCGATTTGATGTAAACAAAGATAATCTTTTAAAATCTCATTTATGCTTTATGTATGCTTATTGAAGTCGTTAAATTTTATAAATTAATTAAATTATTAAATTCAATTACTTGTAGCCGAATTTTGGGAAAAAGTAAGCATCAAGAGTATCTAACAAGATACGAAATATTTAAATCAATACATTTTTGGATTCGCGTAAGTGTAAAAATAAATGATTTTTTTTCAATTTGTGAATAATATTCTAATTTTGTTTTCCTATTTTTCAGCGTATATATTCAATATTGTGAGAAATGAATGTCGAATTACTTCAAGGAAGAGTTGTGATATTAGGAGAATTCATAACCAAATTGATCAATTCGGAGGGACATCACGCCGAAAGATTTTCATCTTTTTTAGTGATCTTGTTATCCTTTATTTCCTTAATTCTGGTTGCTGTTAAATGTTACCGAGACAAACTACCTGATGGGATAACCCTTGCGAAGAAAATTTTAATGATTTACTGTGTTTGCTTGTCATCGTCGATACTACTAGGAGTATTTTACGGTTTCGTAAAGTTTGACATTATTCGTAGCGGTTTACGGTTTTTAGATACTTATGTATATTTATTAGGAAAATTCACCATCCTAATAACAGCTTGTTTATTCGCATTAGAAACGTTTTCCAAACCAAGACCATTCCTGATGACGATCATTACGAGCGCGTTGGTATTTCTATTTATTACAATACTAAAATGGTTCTTTTTTGAAAAATTAGACATAATAATTTTATTTATCGATGTCATGTTTTTATCCGTAGTTCCTCTGATTGGGTTTGTTATTAAGGGCCTGTACACCAGGCCAATACATATTAAGAAAACGTCACGTTGTGTTGGATTAGTCGCTCGTAATTTATTTTGCTATTGTATTACTTTATTTTTAAACGCGGTCAGCGGAGGTACAATGGTAATACGTCAGAAGGACGACACAAGAGAATTTTTTTCGAGCTTCTACGAAATACTTTATTCTTGGGAAGGATTAATACTCGGAATGTTTTACCTGATCGCACCCGAGCTCGAATTTTTCAAAGTACTTCCCACGGAAACGCTAACCGAGCAATTATCGGTACGGTATACTGATTTGAGTGAACCAAAAAGTAG
Source organism: Maconellicoccus hirsutus (assembly GCA_003261595.1). NCBI lineage: Eukaryota > Metazoa > Arthropoda > Insecta > Hemiptera > Pseudococcidae > Maconellicoccus > Maconellicoccus hirsutus. The sequence goes on along the minus strand of QBDW01005775.1, from coordinate 23,861 downwards.
CGAAGATGATCCAAAAAGTACTACCTCAGATACATCGTCATCATCGCGATCTAGACAAACGGTACAAACGGAGTCAGCTTCGAAATGAGAAAAAATAGTGATGCATTTTTATTTATTTTTTCATCAAATTCGCGTCGTTTTTATTTGATTTCTTCGTCACTTTTTTCGCGTCAATTAAGAATATTATATTAGTATTTATATTTTGTACATCTTTTATTTATTTTGCTTTAATTTTTACTTCGCGTATTTATTCGTTGAAAGAATTCATTAAAAAATTATCTCACCAGGGTGGCTTTTTTCCTAATTCTTTAGTGTAGGCAAATTATTGTATATCTAGTATCTACCTATTAACTAATCGAAAAATGAAGTTCCTGCATTATTCTTTCATTGCTGTTTAAACAATAAATTATATTAATAATTATTCTATTCCTAGAAACTCTCCAAAATCCCATCAAACCATTTCGTATAGTTGATCATTTTTTTATTCTTTACTGATTTTCTGTACATTTTCTATTCCAAACAAAGTCAGTTCAGTTTTAGACATAGCTCTGTATCATGAATCAATGCTTAAACGAACATGTACTGAATGTTTTGTACATATATCTAAACGATATAATCTCTTCAGATTTCAACACGCACATTAGAATTTTACGCATCGTATTCAAACGCCTTCAAGAACATCACTTACCTAGTCATTTCATACCTCAGACATATCAGCCGATAAAGGAGTTTAAAAATTTCAAGAAAATTCGCTCACGAAAGCAAAAAATATTTCTATGGTTTAATAACCTAGAGATTATGAACCATCAATCTGACCATACCAAACACCACGCTCTACAACTCCAAAACCAATACAATCATATGAACTTCTAAACTTTTTTGACGCTATAAGAAGAGCGACTATTTCATCAGAGCTTCGTAGATAATCATCAAACAACATTAAATTGGATCATAATAAGTACATTTATCATTTGTTAAGCGCTAAATTAAAATTGGAATAATATGTACCTTCTATCAAATTCTTCGAAGACTTCTCAAAACTAAAATCCCATTCAAACCTCCAAATTCCTTTTCATACCTTTCCATATAAATACAAGTAAACTAAGAAGGATATCTCGTCTTAGCTCAGAGTAAGTTAGTTCTTGACGAAGTCTCGATAAGTCAGTCCTCGATAGAGCAGCAATCGATGAGTTCTCGATCAAGTTTTATGTTAAAATCTCGATTAGCTTACAAATAGCTTAGTTATAAAATCATCTCAAAATAAAGTTTCTAAAGTATAATCTTTTCGTTCAGGCCACGACAGTATTAGAAAATAGGTATAAACAAAACCTGGATTTGCTTGAAATGAAAGAAAAATACCCATTGAAAACGAATACGTCTTGCATTTCCTGAATAATCAAGTATTTTTCTATTTACTTCGGTTCAAAACCAAACAAGAACTATACCCACTCCTCTCGCATGTTTCTTTTTAAAAATACCCACTTAGTTTACAATTCTGATCTATTAAGATTCAAACTGTAATTACATTTGATAAGACGCTGTCGTTGAATTGATAGTGGTTGAAAATAATTGAGCGTGATTTTTCCAAGTTCTTGGTAATTGTAATTTTGTGAATCAAGTGTTATTTTTGAGTGTGATAAATCAATTTTATAATTTTATGTTTGCTATTGATAAGAAAAAGGTGAGTGAAATTGTTAAGCTAATTTTTTAACTTGAAAAAATAACTCATGTATCGTTTAATCAAAATAGAAAAAATTCTCTAATTAACAGACTTTGTTTTACGTTTTAGATATAAAATTGAAAAAATGAAAGAAGTAAAGTTCAATTTCGAATCACGAGCCTCGGTTTTAGGACGATTACTCGAAAAATCATTCACCAGTGAACGCGAAGACAAGACTCGATGTTCATACGACACTGAAAGAATTTCCACTGTTCTCATCATATTACTTTCATTCACCGCTTTAATCACCGTCGCTTTCGAACTATTGCAAAGAAAAAAGAAGAATTCCAAAAAAAGGTTAACCAGAGGAAAGAAATGTGTAATTGGGTTTTGTGCGTCAGTAGCCTCATCAATCGCACTATCCTTTTTATATATTTTAGTAAATATCGAAGTAGTACGAAACGTTGTGAGAATTATCGACGTTTATATATATTTAACCAGTAAATGGATAGTATTAGGAGCAATTTTTGGATCTGTTTTGAGAAAAATAACACCGGAAGTATTTGGTGCGATGTTTATACTTTGTTATATGTTACATCTCCCCCTCGCTTTCATATATGATTCACAAGAAGGAGCTGATTTTCTAATTTCAATTTTCGATTTCTCCGCTACTTGGATATTGTTCCTTATTGGATTAATATTCAAAATATACCGATACAGTACAACCTGCCATAAAAAACATCGCAAATGTTTAGAACCTTTTATGCGGAATATCTGCTGTTATTTCATCACGATGACCATTGACACAATGATTACTCTGGGAGTGCCTTATTTTACCGCCATCAAATCAGATTCTTCGAACCCTGAATATATGTTCATTTTGGAATTAGTCTACGTTTGGGAAGGAATAATGATAGGATTATTTTATTTAGTTATCGATACGACTAGCAGAAAACGTCGAAAATATGAATCCTCCGATGAGAGCTCGTTAGAATGCCCATCGCTTGAAGATGATTCGGAGACTAAGAAACGTAAAGAAGAATTGAAAATGATTGAGAAAAAAATATCCGAAGAAAGCTACGGTGCTCGTCAAAGAGGGCAAACTTCGCAAGGGAGGTATTAGATTACAATTTGTTTCGTTATAGTAGTCATTTTATTCCATGAATTTAAAATCATCACGATTATTTTTAAATTGAATTTTTTTTCACTTGATGTGATACCTACCTTTAAGTAAATAAAAATTTTTTTTCAATACTCTTACGTTTTTTAATTGTGTATTATTTTTAAACATTGTGCTTGATTGGTTTTGTCAAATTTTATGTTGAAATTAAATAAACAATTAATTTTTGGTAATTGAATGTTTTTTTTTCAAAGTTGTCAAGTAAATACCGCGGATGTTCATCAAGTTCCTCATTTAGTTGGGTTCCTTAGGACTTCACTTTCGCATATTAATATCAAAGTATAGCTACTTTCTGTTGATGTACCAAAGAAGGTGTAACTACCTATACCTGAATAATTTACAAGGAATGTGAAAAAATTTCAAGAAATTGTAATGAATACAAAAATTAAATATTGATAGTTCCATCACTATCGCTCAAAAACAGTTTCGAAATTAGAAGTAGCTTCATTTGAAATACGTCAGGAATTATGGTTTCTTCATTTGTTTTATATGCATTCAATTATTTATGAATTTTAAACAGATGTTTTTTCATTTCATTTTTATAAGTAAATATTTATTTGATTTTCATTCAAAATACAATATTGTTTCACACTTTTGAACTTGACGCACTTAAGTAGGTAGGTTTTAGGTGAACAGGTTGTTAGGTAGTAATAAGTAGGTAGAGGTAATTAATTACTCCTAGTGTTTCTAATTAGCTAATAGCTTGTTAACATGTAATTGACTGTCTTGAATCAAAACTTGACCGTAAGATCACTCAAATTCTCATTTGAAGTTCAGAAAATTATTCAGATATGTACAATATTTGTACTACTTCGGTTGTTGAAAATGATGCTCGACATCAAGTATGAACATGACTAGTCCACTACGCACACTACTTAATTCCTCGTATTACAATGTTCTTGTATCTTCGAAATAGACGACCCCTCCCTCCTCCACTCATTTCTCTTACAAACGCGAATATTTTTATCAGGTTTTGACCATGATAATTTAATCATATATCAACTGTGTAACTAACGATGGCGATGCATTTTCCTCTCGAGAAGTATAATTTCTATCAATTGCAACGAATTTAATATCTGTAATAATAATCAAGAAAAGGTACGTTGGTTTAATATCAATCGCATGGTTAATTGTATTCTCGTTCCATTGAAGAAGTTGACTTCGCAATTGATTCGCGAAAGAATGATACCATCGATCATCAAAATAGTTAGATTGTTTATGTATTCAAATCTTCTAACTCTTTAATATTCTTTACACACTTAGGTAAAGGAATTGCTTTTTCCGAGTGAGTTAATTTTCTTTCGGTTTATCAGCGGTGAATTAAGATTTCCTTTTTCATGCGTGTTTTGTTGGACTTCTTCACATATTTTCGAAATCTATAATCCTCCGAGAAAACGTAAGTACTCGTTATTTATGAATTCACGTAGAGGAATTCTTATTAATTGAATCTTATATTCGAACGACAAATCCGTTTCAGATTTCGATTAACGTTGTCTGATCAATATTTGAGGAAAATTTGAAAAATGTTTGATTACGAAGAAACTAGTTTGAGAATCAGATCTCCGATCGAAGGAATTTTCCGAATGGTATCCAGACTAATGTATAATCACACCGTTGTCCATGTGGACCTGTGGACGTGGATATACATGATAGGAAGCGTCAGCACGATGATAGGATGTATAATGCTTTTTGTGAGACTCGCTTTATCTTCGTTTCTGAAAAGGGATCCATTAGATGCGCACGCGAAGCAGACACTCGTCTACTCATTATTTCTATTTTGTGAAGTCGTTGCTTCACCATTTTACCACCTGGCAGAAGAACAAGACGATTCTGATCTTCATTTGTTATGTGCTTGCATAGATTTTTACTTTGTTTTGGTGGAAACTTGTTTCATAAGTTGCATGGCATGGCATGTTCATTCGATTTTCATGCGAGAAGAAGGCGAAGCGAATCGTGTTGACGAACGATCGATCAGAAACGAAATCATTCTTAGCCTTACTTTACCTCTTCTGGGAACTTTCATACATTTCTGTTTCATTTCAAAAGTCAGTATAAGTTTAATCTTCATAATATGTATTCGTTTGGCGTGCCTTTGTAGTATCGGTACCGTAATTCGGAGAAGAAGTTTAATCGATTTAACTATTCATACGAAATTTTCACTGGGCGTCTTTATCCTTCGTCTCGCATTTCTTACCGGAGTAATCACGGTTTTACCTCATGCGCTACTCGATATCGTTTCGTTGATCGGTTCGTGGCCGAAATTGGAATTATTTTTATCCGGCTTGTGCGACATGTGGTATATCTGTATGGGAATTTATATCGGCGTGTTTTTCGCCTGTCTCGGAGTACCCATCGAATCCGGAACTATTTTCACTCCACCGCCCACCGATACTCCTTCTAATCCAGGGAATGATCCTTTTTCGAAACAGAAGGAATTAAGAGGACATGTTGCTCCGAGTTCGGGGGATTCGCAAGAGAGAACGAGCAAAGACGGTATCGATTTAAGTAAAGATGATAGCGGACAGGGCGAACGAAGTAGAAAGATCGATACGCAGTCAGACGCAGCAACTACCAGAGATTTCTCATCATTAACTACACCATCATCCGACGACGCAGTAAGCAAAATAGCATCAACGCCTACTGTGAAAAAGCAATTCGCGGCAGCGTTAAATAGTAAAGAAAACGATTCCTCTTTATCAACGGAATATCCGCGAACCCAAATAAATATCGAATTGCATAATGTTCCGCCTGCAACGCCAAGTACATCCTCCTCCAAGGGTGAATCCGCTGCGAAGGTAGGCGAAACATCGCCAGCCGCGAAAAGCACTCAAGATAAGCAGACTATCAAAGTAACTCAGAGTACTCAAGAAACGCGAAGTAAATCGACGTCAGATTTGGATAAATCACAAACCACAACTGATACAACGATACAGACGCCGTCGAATAGAAGTAGTAGATGAATCTTCACGAAGGACTACATGCTCGTCGAAAGTAAGAAGTGAGAGATAAATTAAGGAAAATAAATACACGTGTCTTTCGAGCACCTTTATCTTTTTGAATTAATTCCATAAGTTTTTGCATGCATGTTTATTTAAATGAAATCAATGTGAACGGTAGTCGCCGTATTTTGACTTACGATTGTGAATTTTCTTAACGAGATAGTATCTCTGTTTCATTCTATGATTTTTTTAACGATTTCGATAATGGTAGTATTTAAGTTTATTTATTTTTGATACCGAATAAATTATTTCAATTTTTTTTTCTTTTTTTCATGCATTTATCTAGGTACGTCTACATATCAAAATACGATTTTTCAAATGGAACTTTCATTAACCATAAAATTTTAAAACAAAAAATCAGTGCACCTTCTTAGATCACAATTCATTACTAGCATATGAATTACGTAAAATCAACCTCAAGAAATAATTAACTAAAAATAGTTGGGAAAAATTAGGATGTATAAACATCGATCATATTCTCAGGAATTATTATTTCCTCAGTTCAAAAAGAAGTACACAATGAAAGCTTAAAATTATCGAATACACAATGACTTCTAATTTTTAAGCAAAAATATTACCTAAATTATAAACTCACCCGCAGCAAAATCTTCAATTATTGGAATAACCAATTAAAAAAAATTGAAACAAAAATTCAAAATTCACCAAAAACTTTGAAAAAATGTTAAACCACGAAGCATCTAACCACTTCTAGAATCGTACGACGACTGACTCCAACTCTGAACTGTATCTTCTTTATGACTTTCCACCTTGAATTAGCACCACCGCAAAAAAAACTCGTCCTTGAAAAAAAGACACAAAGAAAGGATCGCAGGACAAAAGGAAAACTTCGAATTGAAAGGCAATACAAAAGAAAACCGTTTTGGAAGTTTGGTTGTAGTGATTGTATCTGGAATGAATGGGTGTAAATGAACATTTTCAGGAAATCTTTATAATTTGATGTTATTGTTTACCTATCGTTTTCGAAATCTTGATTGCAATACTGAGAAATTTCAACACCTCAACTCGCTCGTCAAATTACTTATGTGCTTGTACAAATTGTCTATGTACTTTGTTCATAAGTATACATCAAAAGCACTTCTGCATTTTTAAGCAGAAAATATTTTAAAATAATTTCTTCAAAATTTTTGGAAATGTAAATAAATTGGATGAGGTGGTTGAGAATATGCGAGGATCAAGTTTTTGCTGCTCAGACTTATTGCACGATTTGTGAAGCATTTTGAAAATTCTGAGGAAGAAAATGATTCGAGAATTAAAATTCACCGTGGAATAACCTACGGTTGAGATTAAGATAAGATTTTAAATTTTTTTGCGATGTTTTATGTCTAGAATTTTGCCTCAAGTAAGTTGATCTGAAAATTTTATAAATTTTAAAATAAGTCCTGAATAATTTCTAGTTCGGTTTTAAATTTCTCATCAATTGCCAAGCTTCAAGTAAACATTTTTGTTTTGCACACGAAATGGACTATAATTATGAAAAGAAAAAAGAAACGGTAAAATCGCCTTTTTATTACGATGCCGTTTCAAATAGGCTGTTCGTTCATCATCACGTTGGTGCCATCACCTCAAATTCGCGTCATGGTTAATTATAACGAGACGGGTTCGTGCAACAAATCTATACAACGTAGCTTTGGTTACTTTTTAGCACAATGTCGCCATTTTATTGTCGCTTTTCGGCGTAAACGTTAAGAAATTTTTTTTTCTATAGTGAACATGCTGGCTTTTTTTGCTTGTATTTTTACAGGATTTCAGAGAAACTAAATCCGTGAATTCCGGTTTTTTCAAAAAATGCCTTTCTATGCCTTTCTTGGAATAAAAGCATCACGAAAATTCAGAGTTTCGACTTCGTTCAACTTCAAGTAAAAATAGTAAACAATGATTCTACAAATTCGTTAAACAAATGAACAATGAAAGATTTATTAGATACCTATAACATGATAAGATAGTTTAGATGTTATAAGTAGTTTAACACAAAATAAAGAAGTTTACGCGAATAATAAATCTTTTTTATCGCTAAGCTTTTGTTTCATTGAAATTTTAAATGATTCCGCTATCACGGATTTTAAATAATTATTTCGACAAAGCAAGAATTGCGAGTTTAATATCATTTCACTTACCTTTTACTTAGTATACCAAAGTGTGATGATTGCAATTTATTATACAATAGTGTAGGTATCTTAATTATTTCAAAAATTATGAGCGGGGTAATTTTGTAAAATTAATCACTAAGGAATATTTAAATTATTGCGTGAACAGCGCCTGTAATGCGCGTATATGCAATTTTGTTAACATTGAAAAACGTCGAATACCGAATTATACTACATAATTATAATACTTTTTATGACTGATTTCAGGTATTTATCAATACTTCTACCCCATCAAAGTAAATAAATCTTTAACGCATATTTGTATTCATCTAAATTCTGTATTGTTAATATTTGAAGAATGAAGAAAAGTTACAATTGAAGAAACAGCGTTGGCAACAACAACGCGAATAATGAAATACGCATTTTACAATTATTACGAAAAATATAAGTTTATCAACGTGCTTATAATTAATACAAAGAGAATTATGTCATGATCTTTGAAATAACTATACAAATTTTAAACGTAATATTCTTCTATAACTAATATCGTGATCCTGTAGTAATTTAATTTATAAATTATGCGAAAATCAAACATGAAAACACTCGCATCACGCTGATTCGTTGTTCTCCTTTTCATATCAACAAATCAATTAAATATCGAACACTCAACTTCATAATATTTGTCTAAAATTTTCTTACTCAAGTGTTTTCTAAACCAATCATCAATCAAAGATTTTAATTGTTCGAGCAAGAAAATATTAACGAACTTTTTTTCTTCTTTACTCTTATTCTCTTCGGAAGTTTCAATTTGAATATCTCCCAAGATTACTTCGACAACTGCATTAGCATAGCCACCAGGGTTATCACCATCTGGTTTGACTTCACAATTAATGGTGATGAAATCGATCGTGAAAGGATAAGTTAATAATGAACTGTTACTGTGTGTCGAATTATATCCCCACTTCACCTTCCCTTTTAAATTATCGACGATCAATTGCACTAAAAATTTATTTCTGCAGAAGCTCATCTTGATAAGATGTTTAATATCCCATAATTTATATTTTATTTTCTTGAAATGAGATAAACCTTCAAGTATAGCAGGACCAATACCGAAATTGATCGAACTCCACTTTTTATTTATTGCATCGGAAATTACATACATTTCATTTAAATTGTTCGCTTCGACTACTCGTGTAGAATGTAATTTTACACAACTGTCGATGATCGAAGAATCATTCGTGATCAACGTGAAATCAATTTGAGTTGCCAAAAATCTTCCCAACGAGAGTTTCACTTTGTTTAGAACCGACTGCAGTTCGTTGTAAATTGCTATTTGATATTTCGAGGTAATGTTTACTTGGTACTGTAAATCAGTGATAATAAATTAGGTACTTTTTTATCTCTAAAAGGCCAAACTGAATGTCGATTTATTTTTGATTTAGTGAAAGGTGTTTTACCTTTGAAGATTTATAATATATTTCCGCCGGTAAATTACTATTTGATGTATCATTAATATTTGTATTTACTTTCTTGAATATTGTACCGTTTCCTAAAATTATGGAAATCGAACCATGCGATGGTCTTCCTGATGCAGACGTTACGAGTACATCAGACGTAATCATAATATTTGGTAAATCAACTTGTGCCTGGAAAATTTTTGGAAATTATCTGAACGAATTCTCACTAAAAGAATTAGCCACTTACGGTTATATTTCCAAATGAATCGCATTCAACTTCAGTAGCATATAAACCTACGCTCTCAACATCTTCTTCGTACCAATCGATCAGCTGGATATTATGAAATGAAATTTTGCCCACCGAATTTTGTAAAATTTCAATCGATCCGTTTTCAAATAAATAAGAACGTGTGGTCAATTTTACAGCCCTAACAGAATTATAGCTCGAAGTATACATATTGATAATTTTTCGAATGTTGTCTTCAATTTGAGAACTACTATTGAGACCCGAAAGTATAATATCTTCGATAGACATGTTTTTATTTGGCAAAGATTCAAGAGATGAAACTCTCTTCGTTGTTATCTTCATAGTTGTGTGTTGGGAATTGGATGCTGCTTTCTTCATAGTGGTGTATATTTTCATGGGTTCAGTGGAAGAAGAAAAATTTTTAAACGGTGCCGATGATTCATTGTTAGCAGCTCCTTCGAAATTACAAACGAAAGATTTCAATTCTACCGTAGAATACCCAGTGTTACCACAGTAACAAAAAATTCAATTATAACATAATAATGCTCTTGTAAATGAAATAATTTACTTACGAATCATTTCCAAAAACAATCCAAAACTGATAATCAGGATCGATCTCATATTTCAATCTTTCAAAAAGTATTAACTCAAATGTATTTTTTTGAAAACATATTTCGAATGATAAAACTCGTGATGTTCTTTACCGTTTAAAAATCCATCTCGAAATCGAACTACTCGCGTTACATTTTCATCGATATTAATCAAACACACAAGAATGAATGAGGAAATAAAAAAAAACAATATTATGCGAATTGCATTAAATAGTTACTACATTAATGAACATTATTTCCACACGTCGAGTTCAAGATGAAAAGAAATCATTCAGAATACTACGAAGATGTTTCATCTACGATGCTAGTTTTCAAAAATTCATCATTAAGAAACACCTGCTTAAATTTCGCAATACGAATATTATTAAGTTGCATGGAATTAGCTCAACGATAAAAACCCAAAGAAATGCTAAAATCGAAAATTTTTCAAATAATGCGCATTTTCAAAATCTTTATCAAATTTTTGAAACTTTGATAATAAGAAAATGAAGATAGTTTCCCGTACCATTTTCCATGGGAAATTTCTAGACGGAAATTTACTTCATACACAAAACACGAAGTAAAACCGATGGCAGCAATGGATGCTACGGATCGGAAAACCTATTATGTATTATAATTTTACTCTTCACACGCCTCAGTTGCTCTTTTGTAGCTACGAAATGCGATCCAAGCTTAGCCGAAGGATTTCCGGCTTTCCTCCTATAATGGTCTACTGTTTCGGGCCGTCTGCAACAGACGCGTAACACAACAGTAATCGGTTGGTTGTGGTGACGTCACTGTTTTTGAGTTATTTATCAGTTTTCTCATATTTTTTTTCAGTCGTATATTTTTTAGGCCCTTTTTTCCTTTGTATACCAGTTTGTGTTTATGAATTGAAAGATGAACCATGTTTTTCTGTGAATGTCTTAATTTCATATACAGTACATACGATTTTGAACATACAAAAATTTTCAATTTTTGCATTATTCCTTGGTCGGATTTATTTAATTAATTATTAAATTATTTAAATTTAATACTTCTACCTTACACCAAGGAAAAAGATGAATAAATTACACTGTATTTATTCTTTTGGTAATTTTTTTTTGTAATTATAAAATAAACATTATTACAGTACGAAGACTGAAGACGAAGAGAGCATAAAAATATTTGAGCTCATCATGTGAGAAATAAGTGTTCAAATTCAGAGCCAAATCGAGTAAAATCTCCAATTCAATTCAAAACAAAATCTGATAAAAAAATTGACCTCCTGAATATTTTTGTATTATCAACTTTTCTTTATGAATAATTATGAATTTAGAGAGACAAATTTATTTATTTCCCTTCAACTTACGAATATAATTGTGTACAAATACAAACTAGTACAGTTGAAATTATTCGTCTTTAATCCTTAAATTCGCAACCACCTGGCAACGTTTACAAAAAATTATTTTTTATGATTTTTCATACATATGGGACCAGTAGAGCATAAAAATTTTTTTCAAAATTTTTGAGCCCCCATATGCAGATTTGTGGATTGTACACTACAGTGTACGTTGCGAGGTATAGGGTACTCGTTGTTCGATGTATCGCGTCACTATTGCGTACATCAAGGGAGTAGGCTACACAAAATGATCAATAATTGCGTTTTATAAGTGACCATTCTTTTCTAAGATATTCACAGTAGGCTTTCAATATGAAAAAAGTCATTAACTGTACTTTTTTAGTCATTTCAAGCGATCAAAACATTAGAAATTATTGATTTATTGAAACCACATAGGCCTAGTAATTTCCAATTAAAATTGAGTATAGCTCTCATTCATTTATGCTGAAAAATTTCACTGAAAGTTAGAAACAATTTTTTGTCTCCTAAAAAATTTAAGCTTCAGGATTTTTATGATTTTGACAGTTGCTGATTCTAATAAGCTCAATCTCACTTGAATATTTTTCAACTAATAAAAAATTCCTATCACTCCCCCACATAACTGAAGCTTTCGTATACCCTACTAGAAAGCTCCAAACACGCCTATGATTATCCCCCCCCCCAACTTAGGGTGTTAAGTGTAAAAATTTCCCATTTTGAAGTTTCAAAAATCTGCCAACTTTTTAAGCCAATGCTAAACTAAATGTAAAGATTTTCTGAATCAAAATAAATTGGAAGAAAAAAAAATTTCTATTGAAATCGGATGAATCATATGGTATATTTTTCTCGTGAAATTAGGTCATTCTACATTTTTTCCCCCAAATTCTTCAAGAGGATATAAGTCGTAAAAATGACCAAAAAAATATTCCTTTCATTTACAATCACACGTGCTCATTTAAGAAGACAAAGCCTTTTGTAATCAACATTGAAAAGGTATTATTTTTTAGTATTTACCGGATTTTGTCGGAACATCTATTGTCAACATTTGGTCCCAAACCTCGCAACGTACACTATAGGGGCCTTCCAATCCTCCGCAATAGATGAAAAAAGAACACGTATCTATCAAAACGCGCATCAAATTTCCACCCGAAGTATCGCGTTTCGCCAACTCGCGCGCGACGATAGTTTCGCTATCACCGACTCGACTTCTGCACGGTCCCTATAGTGTCAGGTTTTTTTCTTAGTTGTTTGTCGATACCTTTCGCAACGTACACTACAGTGTACATCAACTTTGTGCTTTATTATCTCAAATGTAATACAAATTATGGAAAAATTCTGATATAGATTTTATAGTGTCTCCTTTTCTGCATTTAATGCACCGGAAATATTTTTGTAAAAATGTTTTTTTAATTGTGATTTTTGAAGTCTTATGTTAGCAAGGTATTTTGGTGATTTAACAAAAACACAAAACATTAAACTTTTGGTCACCAATAACACCTTGAAAAAACGATCATGGAATTTTGCAAATTTTTTGTTACATATAGGCAAGTTCATTTTAAGATATTAAACAAAAAAATTCAACTTAGGAATTTTCTAAGAAGCAGGAAAAAGTACGACTTTTATAAATAGGTAATATCGAAAATTCGTTTTATTTTGGGCCCCCATAGGACTAGTAGGAAGGCACGTGTTATCGACCGCGTAGAATCGATTGCAGCCACTGATCTTTCTCTATCGTGCACGTGTCCGTTTCTGATCACGATATCTTACCTTGAAATGAACCTCATCACTTCGCGGATTTTCGTTGCATTACTTATACATTCAAAAACTCCAAAAAATCATCAAAACACCGACTAATAAAAGCGAAATAATTTATTTTCATAGAAGCTGGTAATACAAAAAAAAATGTAACATATATATGAACAGATAATACATATTAAACGCACATCGATAACAAATATTGTACAAATTCGCATCCTAACATATACGACCGCTGTTATATGCGCTTAAAATACCAAACCCTCCAACACGTCACGTTTCCGCGTTTTCGGAAACGCTTGAAAGTACTTAAAAAAAATTCAAAACAAAACACGTACAAATATCATAGGAACTGAATTTTGGATATTTCTTTCCACGTATATATCAGCAATATAACAGCGATTCAAGCTCAAAATGGCATATAAATGACCCCTCCCCCCGGCAGTTGGAAAAATGAGCTTACAAAGAAATTACCGACATTGAACCCAAATTTCTTCACAGAAATTACGAATTTTATGGCACGAAAAAAAACACCCCGTAAAAAAAAAAAACAATATACATAAAAAATAAACAATATTGTTCAACAACTTATTAAAAAAATGTTATATCTAATACTTCATGTAACATTCAACAAAGAGAGGTAGACCAACACATGAAATCATTCCACAAATTCTAAAGACTAGCATCTCCAAGTAAAAAAAACAACGCCTCCTTAGTCACACACCCTCGAAATAACGCATTTTAAAAAAATAAATAAACCAAAGCATATATAAAAATACGCGTAGAAAAAAAAACAAATTCGACCTTAAAATATAAACAACACGTTAAAAAAAGCGTTCGATGATCGCAATCCGTCGTAAAATTTATACACAGCTAAAAAGTCTCGTTAACTGATTATATACACAAATGCACTTAGTAATATACTCACATTGAAACGATCACTTTGTATATAAAATAAGAAACGCTCAACAGCCCAACAAACAATATCTTATTCGATAAGAAAAAAAAAGAAAAAAAACGTAAATAAAAATTATCAATATCACTGGCAAATACGCGTAAATATTTTTCACCATTATTATTCATTACACGCGTCATATTTTGGAAAAAAAAAAGATAACAGTGATGTTACATATACGGTGTGTTCGCTTGAAATCCAAATAATCAGCCAATCTGGCAACACTGTTACGTTATTATTGCACGTTGATAATTTACACCGGCATGGTAACCGGAAGATGGAAACTCGAGCGAAAACTCCGTATAATATGAGATCTTAATAATTAAGCGAAATTTCAAATTAAACGAAATAAATTAAAAATACAAGTAAGATGTTAAGGAAAGACATTTGTTGATTTTTTTTTTTGAAAAAATAACATAACTTAATATTTACGTTTCGGTCATCGTTTTTGGTAAAATTCATACTCAAAGTATGAATTTTATCGTCCGAAATGAGTATTAGTTTTGAAAAAATAGAAAAAATATTCTTAAAGATTAATTCAAACGTATCGATTACATCGATCGCAAATGGTCCACGAACCAGATAACGATCGGCGAAAAGACCAGCGTTGCCGCCAGAAACCTTTCAAAGATAATCTTTGGTCGAAAATACGATTTCGTCAGTGCTTCATTTTCAAAGTCATCGCAAAGATATACTCAAGACGATAATTTATTCAGGGACACCGCAAACTAATTACAAATTGGTAAAAATCTCTCAAATTTCTCCCTTGAGATTCATCAGATCGTGAAGCGATTCCCAACGACCCCCTTCCTCTCCCATACATAATATGTTTCATTTAGTTATCCCACAAAAACAAGAAAATCGATTGAAATCGATAAAATTTACTCAATAAGCATTTAGCGATCAACGCCCCGAACTCCAAAGAACCCCCACTACGACCAACGTGATTCCGTCGTAATCGCGCCCCCGCGAAACATTTTTGAACTAATGTTTAAATACCTAAAAGAAGAGAACCTCCAAGGTGATAATTTTGAAACACATACGGATAAATAAAACACCGTAAAACAAACGAAAAAAACACGTAGAACACAATGGTTACAAATAACAACATAAAAATAAAATAAAAACACCCACGTCCCCAACCGCCAACTACTCCTGAAACAGGAGGAAATCAGCGAGAGATAGATTCTGACAACTATATTTGTTGTCAGGATTTGTTTGTCATTTGGTATTATTCACCTTGACGTAATTACTCTCCTCGGGCAGACCTTTGTTGAAACGATCTTTATAAACAGGATGGGCCAAAGTGGTGGTCAGCAAATCATTATGTTCTTCGAGGGAATTCTGCGAATAATGCAACACCAGCGATTTCAGTGAATCGTAAATATTATACGGGTCGGCGAATCCATATCCGCGGGGGGTTTGATTGATAATGCAATGATTGACGACTCCATTACATCTGCGAGCAATTAAACATCATTAATTCGAGACACTCGATATCCATTAATGACCTGCCATAAAGATAACTTACGAAATGGACAAAGCGTATTGACCAGTGCGACTCGGTCTGATTAAAAACGTCCCCGTTGGCGTCCCCTGCAATAATCTTTCGGCATCCGCTCGGGTGCAATTGTTTAAAAACCACGTCGCCTCGTTTTTATGCGGTCTGTCCGCGTCGATGTTTAGATTTTGCAACGTCAACGTGTTTCCGGCTAGCATTTGGTGGATTCTTTGCAGTTTTACGCCATGCGACAATAACCATCTACATTTGCAGCGAACGGAATATTAATTATCGATGATTTCGATGAACGCGATACAATCGCGGAAGTACTTACGAAGCAGCTCGTTCTTTTTGTTTGAACAATGATATCACTTCAGGTTTCAATGTGATCAGTTCTCGTTCTAGGGTTCGCGTAAATGCTACTTGCTCCCGTAACGTATCCTCGAGCTGTTCGCGATTATCTTCCATGTTTCGTAAACGTTGTTGTAGCAACTTGACGTTGCTCAGCATACTGCGAACAAACAAGATGAAAATTGTTGGTTATTCGTTGAAAAATTCGAGAAAATATTGTAACTCTGTGAGAAACCTAGAAATTCGAATCGTTAGTACAAATGAATTCTCAGACGAATTGTAAAAAAATTGTAGGAATGTAATAGCGATAATACCGCAAATAATTTGACAAAAATTGATCAACATCAACTAGCTCACAAGTTACTTCCATCAATAATACTATTTTCTTTACCATCAACAATAGAGATAATATGAAACAGCAATATGACGATGACGGTGATGCTGATGATGATGATAGCTGATAACAACAACAGTATCAACAACAACTTTACACCAACAGACACGTACAATCCAGTCATATGACATGAATCAATATTCCACCATAACATGAAACATGACTCAACAACATTGATAAGTGATAACAATATTTCTATCACCAGCAACAAACAACAATTCATATCACACATTTCATGATTACACTACAATACATATAACTGGCAATCCTGTTTCATCAAAAACATGAACCGTACAATTACAAGAAAAAAATTGATCATCATCGGCATCAACATCAAGATTGAGAGTAACATCGAGTGAAATCACAAGTTGGTAACATTAGATTACGTTACTTCAAAATAATCAGTGTTGCCAACTAAAATTGCACAAAAATTTCTCTAAAAGATTAGTCAATATCAATTAGACAGTAATTAGACATCCAGACTCCAGTTTAGTTGAATCAGAATTTTCGTTTTTGATTGCAAGTTGGTAGCACTTGTTTACATTGTACTATACTTATACAGAATTGAAACGTATATTTATTCTTATAGCAACAGTGGTCAATTTCAACGGCCTTGCGCCACCACACATAAGGGGGTGGTACCTACATACAACAGGTACATTTCTTCTCAGTAGCGGATCTAGAATTAAATTTGGGGGGGGGGATCTACCCAAAAATACACTGCTAACGCGAAAGAAACTCCATGTAACATGAACTGAGAGAAAATTATTTTTTTGTTTGCGTACACAGAATATTTTGTTTTACAATTGGTGTATTTTTTTCTTTATTTTCTTATTTTTCACTTTTTTTAGCTTTGCATCTCTTTAACTCATTAAGGATTCTTTAATTTTATTATACGGCTTGGTATCATCACCACTAGTTGCATATCAAAACGTTGAATGAGCAGCCACACCTCTCAAGTGTCCACTCCCATACTGCTTAAATCTTACATAAGAGATTCTTCAAAAGACGTGTCCTATTTGTCCTCAGCATCAGCATCAACATCATATAACTAGCCAAATTTCTGTTAGAGAGCTTCCAGGCAAAGAAGAGTCTCTCATTCCCTCAAAATAACGACAAATACCCAGCACAATGGCTGGTCATAACAAAAGGTCGTAATACCTCTGCAAATCTACACCGTCCTCGAGGTGCCTACTTCCTCTGTATGGGCTGGGCTTGCCTTCTATGAGATAGCTCTGATCTATCAGAGAAATCCTCCAACCAGTGTTATCACACTTACAACAATAACGACTTTCAACAACTAACGTTATCTTCATCCACAGACACTCATAGAATACCAAAGCAAACAGACAAAGAAAAAGAATAAAGGGGGAAATGAAAATGAGACGATCTAATTAATGTAATTGAATATTATGCAGATAACCAAAACAAGAAATATTTACAAAGTTGTACATATAAATTACATCATCAACATCAAAAACCCAACATTACCTCAACATGTTCCAACGCACTTTCAAACAGAACCCACTTACCAGCCTTTGAGACAACTTCAGAATCTACGCAGTACTCAACGACACCCCAAATATAGTGCTACCTTGAGAGGTATTCTTCGCAGCAAGGGCCTCCTTATCATACTGCTCCTTCGTTTCGTATGCTCTTTGCAAAATAACAGTGATATTCTTCCAAATAGCGATGATTTTACGATGAGTAGAACTTTGGGGATCACTATACGGATATTTGAGCGAAATGACTTCCCTCAGTTTTACCACATCGATGGCTATCTCATGTAATCTATGTAACTGCTCGTTCGTATACATAGACCATTTCATATTCATGTTGCAAAATGTAGTAAACATGTTGACCACCTTGTGTAAAGCTTTAAGGTAAAGTTTTGACCGAGGACCTTGCCAGTTCCTGCCACCGAGTATCTTCTCCCAATCCGGATGACCGCCTCCTTTTCTGAATACGTCGTAGAATATCTCAACTCGACCCCATAGCTCAGATAGGAATCTCCAGAATTCATACTCTGTCGAGTTTTCCTTCAGTCCTCGACGAACGCGGATGTGATGGGTTCCACAAAACGAGGATTTCGCTGGAGAATCTTCTTCTGGTGAGAGCTCTATTCCAGCCCTTTGATTCAATAGGATATCCCATGAGCCTACTTGGAATTCATTTTCAACCCATAATTTAGGACATGAGCTTTCGCTGTATACGTTGTCTGAGTCATTCCACCAATTTTTCACAAAATACGAGCATTTTTCAGGTTTAATTTCGACAAGGTTTTTCTCACGAGGACCGGTTCCAAAGAATTCCACATGTTGGTCGCGTTTGGTAAACTGCCCAGCGAAAATTATCGTCCACGAAGACACTACCAACCATAATCTTGAAAACGTCGCAAACATATCAAAAGCATATTTTACAGCAACCAAATCGCCATGTTTTTTCACCGCTTTATTCAATCGAACTAATCAAAATATCTTTTCGCGTATCGATTTTTTCGCGCTTCGTTTAACCGAGATTAAAACTGATTGAAAATTCAATGAAATAAAATTGATCTTGAATAAATAACGCGGTAATTTTTATATTGCTCGGTTCCTTTTTCCTTAGTTCAATTTAATATTTAGATTATGGCTGGATTATTTATTTCCTATACTTTGAGTTTTGATTGCCACTGATTAGCTATGTTTAAGAATGCTGTTGTCCGAGTGTTCATGAGGTTGTTGTGGTCGTTATTGTTGTTGAATGAGGAAACAATTGTATTAATGTACAGTTGAGATGAAGTTGTTGAGGTTGTGTTATTGTTTTTGCTGCCTGCGAAGTTATTATCACCGATCATGCTACCTTTCCATCCAAATATTCCTAAAGATCCTCCTCTCCATTTACAGTTTCCACATAATCTCTAAGGTGGCCAGAGGTGCCAATTTGGCAACACTGAAGGTAACTTGCATCGGTGGGTAACCTGTGGACCTAGTCTTCGACTCTTGATTGTAATGAAGTGAATGAATTGTAAGTAACTCTAGTTTCACTCACAACCAATCAAGTTCGTCGTTCGATTCAGAGAATCTAACCATTTGACATTCAAGCACAACATCTCCTCCAATTCAAATACTCTTTATGAACACTGACGCAATAAATCGAAATAAAAACAACTGGGAATACTCGTTCGATAATTTTAGCCGAGTTGAAACTCGTAATGGCGCTTCAAGTTCAACTTTTTCACACGAAATCCAAAAAACCGAGCAAGAAATGATATCATCGATTCTTTGAAATTCAACGCCACAGATATAATCTTCGACGAGAAATTCCGGAACTTGCGTCATCGAGTTACCCAGAATAGAAAAAAATACGTGAAATTTCACCATAAAAACCATATATATTTGAACGAAACAAACTTCAATTTATCACACACCGATTATTCCAACGCAATCCCCCGCAATAGTTCTTTCTGCCTATCGAGCACATTTTTCACCGTATCCACCACCTTGTGCCATAAACTGATCACCTTCTTGTGCCTATATTCTTCTTTTGTATTGGACATATGTTTAGGTAAATCGCGTTGTCTACTCTCAATGACGGCTTCTCCTCTACAATGCAACGTCTCCAGATCTTCGATTTCGAACGGTAACCTGCTATTGGTGACATTGGCGTATTCGTTGAACCACTCCGTCGCCCTTTTCAGAACTTCGTAATACTGCATGAATAACGGCCCAGGCCAATGCGATCCTTTGAATATACGCTTCCAGTACACGCTCTTGTTGCGTCTCGATACTTCGGCGAAAAACGCCCTCTCGACGCCGTGGAATCGACTGTACATCTTCCAAAATTCGAATTCATCGGTGTTATTTCGTATTTCTCGACGAACCCTGATGTGCGAAGATGCGCTTATTTTATCACTGTAATCGGAGTTACTGTTTTCACTTGCGTCGACGTCGGTCTCATCGCTGGTCTCATCGCTGTATATTTTCAAATGGTCGGTGAGCGGGAGCAGTACGATGGATATGGTAAATACGACGATTATCTTACCGTAAACGATTGACTTGCGATGGAACATGTTTGTCTTTGTTACGAGTGTACTTGGTGATATCGCGAGAGGTATTTAATCGCGGAAATACTCTAAATATTGAATCGTAATCGGTAAAAATATCTGTAGAATGCGCCACCGAAATATGAATTCATGAGATCATATCGCAAAATTTTTTCAATTAATAATCAAGGCGTAAATTCGTTTGATGAAAAATCCAATCAGCGATTAAAGCGATCGACACGTAGAAAAATCAAATTTCTAGTAATTCGAGATTTGGAAATTTAACTGGCAAAAAATCACAATTTCGTAATTTTTCTCCAATTTAAATTATAATTAAAAAAAAAATAGAACTGCGATTTGTTAGAAAAAATTAAGAAATTGCCAAATATTTCGTGAATTAAAAAAATGCGCAAAAAAAAACACTTCATCATTTTATAATTGGAGCAGTAAATCAGTGTTGAAAATGTGCCAAATAAAAAAACCCAGATAAGAAATGCGACACAAAAAAAAATTCAATTCATCCAATTCCAATAAAATTACGTTTTTTTTTGTACAGTGATTTAGTTTATTTCCCTCAACAACACTGTTTAAACTTCAATCCCCTATTTCTAAACTAAACCAGGTCAATGAACTCTGACTACCACAACCACCCATGAAGTACCTTTCATAATAACCAACTTTCACCGGAACATCACTACACTCTTTATCGCTATTGTTACATCCGACGAATTTGAAATTTTTCAATTTTACTTTTACGCGAAATGAAATAAAATAAAAAATTACCTTTTGACTTCATGAGGCTGAGCTTCTTTCTGCATTTTATCTTGTAACTTAATTTGATCCTTAAACATGTTAATGGTTTCGTTGAACGCATCTAATGCGCATCTTTTCATCTGTATATCAGTTCCGGAGGCCAAATACGAAGCCGAGAGATCATCGTAGGTTTTAGTCTTCAGCATTAGTAATTTATAAAGTTCCACAAAGCGTTCCCAAACTTCGTCCAAATCAGCGTTACCCGGTATTTCTTCATCCTGTAAAAAAATCAGTCCATTATTTCGTTGTTATAAAAATAAATTGAAAAAAAAATTGGGAAAACTCACGAAATTTTACCCAAACCTACCACAAAATTCATTAAAATATTTCGTCAAAAAAAACGAACAACTAAAGTCTGATACTCTTCAACCCAAACTAAACTGGTAATCCCACCGATGCCACTGTTTTGTTCTTGTTATACTAACACAATTACGGTTATATTAAGAATCGCACCTTCAGCAAAATTTACTACATGTTTACATTATCGGAAAAATTACAAATATCGACTAAATTTTACGTTTCATGAACAATAACAACAGGTAACAAATTACAACACGTGCGAAATAACCTCTATTCAATTAATTTTTCTATACGTTCTCTCATTCGAATCCCAAGAAGATATTTTATCGCAAGATTTACGTAGATCTAACATCATCGATCAATAATCGATACTCACTTGTTGATGACGAGACACCGGATACAATAGTTTGATATCCAAAGTAGAATTATATTGCGCCAACGACACGTTCCGATAAAAATTAATCAATTCGACGACCGAAGAGAAATTAAATGGATCGGAAAATCCGTATTTTCCATTACGGCAAAATATCTTTATCAATTTATTGGCGCCGCTTTTACGCAACGTCAACGTGTACTCGCCGCTTTTATTCGAAGCGTTGCGTACGATAAACGTTCCATCGGGAGCATCCATTAATTTCTCGTTAACTTCCTCCCTGTAAATATAATTGTAGGTGAATAAATTGCAACGTTATTATATTCCGAATAAGCATTCAATTACCTGGTAATATTACCCCAATACCAATCCGCATCCTGTAACGAGAGCGGATCCGAGCTAGGCTTATCTTCTAGCTCGGCTAATAATTGGGCGGATGATAACATCATCGTGTTTAAATGTGAAAGTTTACGTATGGGTTGAGTTTCTGCAGTGAAACGTGGTAAATTTTCCTTCCATTCACCATACTGCAGTAGCATACTTACAATACGGAAATGTGCTTCGGTATTATAGACCACTTGACTATAGAAAAAAATCAATTAATCGCTTGGTTTACTCAAAAATTACAAAAATTCGCAAAATCATACATTATTCTTTCCCAAGGTGGTCGTATGATTAAATGCGAAATAACTTGAATTAAAATTCTAGGAAATTCCGTATATCCGCGTGAATACTGCAATTGACATATACGACATAAATGTCCCATTATATAACCAATCGTCGACTTATGATGTTCCGGCAACTGTTGTACCATTTGGTACAGCAATAAGCCACTTTCAGCATCGTCGTTGATTCCTACGAAAACACGAATTAATTCCAATCCACCTCAACACGAAAATTTCTCAATACTTACTCGAGGCATCTAAGAAACGATCGTACCACTGGATAGGAATTAAAGAATCGGGTAACTCGCGCAAGCACTTTTTCAAGTACCCAGCAACACAGCCAATATCGAACCCCGAAAAGTCGTAATCGCTGATTCCTGGACGCGATGAAAAAAACCCATCAATATAAGCCTACCACAAACACATCATCCGTACTAATTCCACTCACCGATACCGATATCAGAACACAATTCTCTTAAACTTTCAAGAGACGGTGTGGCACGGTAAACGTTGTATAAATCTAGTTCAGGAGAATTACGACCTCTCGTTTCTAGTTCTTCGGTACAACGAATAATAACCGTTGGAGCAGATTGTTCTTTAACATTAAACAGCGAACAGAGACCGACTCCCAGTTCTGTAACAATGAACAATAATTTAAAATTAATCACTCAAGGTAAAGTGAACTTGGAACCTAATTTGATATTAACAATTATCCACATATAACGTAATATGCGTCATCAATCTGTCTGATGTATTTTGTATACACATAATTAAACACATATCGTTTCATAGGAATGAATAATCTTCATAATAGTTCAAATATACAACGATTATTTACAAAAAATCGTCCAATTACGATTAGAAATCTACGTAAAGCGATACGTAATATTACCGATTACTAGATACTTACGATTAATTCACTCGAGAAATACGCAATTTCGAATCAAAATTATGCGAAATTTCACAAACGAGAATTCATTTCGAGATCTTGACTCAAAATTACATCGCAAATTTCATACTTTTAAGTAATAACATTTGATAAATCAAAAAATCCATTGGCTCTATGTCAACAAATACGCCATTGCAAAAAAAATTACCTTCAAGATTGCCAACTTTTTTATGCGGAAAAAAA